>CAEFZY010060088.1:0-32143 GCA_903066815.1 Brachyrhaphis roseni | reverse complement strand
CATTAACCTGCTCTTTTTTCTGACCTCGCCATCCAAAGCTATAAATGGTGAGAACAGATGCATGTGAAATGACCCACCATGAGTTTTTTTTAGTACTAGCTGGTTTCACAGATTAAGTGTCATGCCTAAATCGACTCAGAAAGTGTGAAACTGGCTAGCCCTTAGCTAGGTCGACTGTTGCACTCCTTACACAGCCTCTCCTGATGGGTCAGAGGAACAACAGTGACAGGTCTATTTAGTCCCATTGCTGCCTTTCAGGCCTTTCAGAAAACACAGAGACAACTAGAAGGAAACCCAACTTGAAGTGTTTGTGAAAAGGTCTTGAAGTTTGTTTCAAGATTCATATTTTATGATGATATTAGAAAATTCTGATATCCTTCTTTATCATAGTCCCAGTCCTTTCTTACACCATAAAGTTACTATTCCTGTTTGTGTTACCCTGAGAATCAAAGATTTGAAATGGCACTTGTATAATCTAGACACATTGAGAAACTCAAATACAAATGAAGTGGAAAAAGTGATGCTGTGCAATAAAAAGTCTATATACTTTCAAATAACTTATTTTCTTTATTCATAGAGCATTATTAAGAATACAAAGCTGCTGAAGGTCTTTGGTTACAAAAATCAAATAAGGCATTCATAATCTGAATAAACAGAATGAAATACCAATGACATCTCAGGAAGCTTTTCAGCAAATCTATCAGCTCAAATAGAAGATAGAGATTTACCATGACAAACTTAAAAGTGGTTAATCTCAAGGCTTTCTATTATTTAGAAATGTACTCAGTGTCAGTTTAAACTNTACTGTTTAAGGCCTGTTCTTTCATAAAGTAATTTTAATTTTATAAAGACCAAAGACATACATTTTGTCATGAGTTTTTCTTTATTATTTTATATCACTAATGCTGTTTTTCAAAAGAATCCAATGCCATTAGTAAGAAATCTGATAATCTTCAGTGAAAGGTAAGGTTATACAAGTTTTTAAATGATTAAAAAAAGCCAATTTTTTGTTTTATCTGAATTTACTGAATTACTACTAATTCAGTAAGCTACTCAAATAGTAGCTTTGAATGTTGCTACTATTCAAAGCTAATACTGGTATCTGCAACTTTTACAATACAAAGAGCCATTTGTGTCTCTGTGATAGTTCAAAAATTTCAAACAGAATTGTTATTGTTACATGACCTGTTGAAAAAACGAGAATCTATAATTTTGATAAATATCTACTATAGGAAACTTATTGTAATTTTTAAATGACCAACGTTTTATTTCTATTCTTCGGTTTAAAATAATAAAGAAAAACTTTTTCAAAAAGAGGATAGATACATGTTGGCATGATGGCATTTGTGAAAAGTGATTCAATGAAAATGCATGGTTTCCAAACGTAATGACAAATCGATCTGTAAAAAAAATATCAGGTTAGCAAGAGTCCTTTTGTTGTAGAAATATTAATTGCTAGCATTAAACCTTTAGTTGTCCTGACAACGGAATACCATAGTTTCATATTTTACAATTTTAAGTAATTTATGGCCAAGAAGAATGGGACTTCTGGTATTACTTGGGACATAAGCAATATTACTATCCACACCAAACATATAATTTTTCAACGGTGTCTTTGCCACCATACGGCCTGGTTGCTATGGTTTCTGAAGTAATTGTAGAAGGTCAGTATAGTAGGGTGAAGCGGACGTGGACTAAGATTTAAAGCCTCAGCTTTAAGTCTGTTCTCATTATGATTAATTACAAAGTTAAAGGTTACATCTAACAATTATTAAAAGGTTAAATGACTAATAAAAAAAATCATCTTGGGGAGGAATTTCTTTGACCTTTAACAGATGTTTTGGAGGATAAAATACCCGTTGAAAAAAAAAAATATATTTTTTGGGTTTTAAACTTAAGTTACATTACTTCATCCACCATAGAGAAAAATCATGTTAACACCCACTGATACTTGTACACACAGGCTGTCTGAATTTGTAAACACAATCTGAATTGAGGTTATTGCTCCTGGCTGCACTTATCACACTCCACAGCACCACCAATAACCTAACTATTTCACACTTGATCTGTTGTGCTTTAATGTTACACAGCTGTGATCAAATAATATTTGTGTATCTCACTGTAATAAATAAGCACATTATGGGAAAAATAAATATTTTTTGTAAATAATGGAATAAATATTAATCTAATGTAATCTAGTTCTTCATTGAGTAACTGTCAATATTCACACCAGTTGGAGAAACTTGGCTATTTTTTTATTTACCCATGTCATGGTAAATAAACACACAATGTGCAAAAATAAATTAAATACCTGATAAATTCCATTTTCAAGGCTTATGTGAACTATATAAGACTTAAAGAAGATTAAAAAAATATTTAAAATTTAGTTTTTGTAAAGACTTTAAATTAACATTTAGCAAATTAAATTATTAGGTCAGCAATCTGCTTCCAGAGGCTGTGTTTAATCTCTGTGATAATCAGCTGTGGTACAGGTCAATAGGTGGGTTTCGATATTCATCACATCACCAGCATGTAGATTTCACAGCAGACCCACTGTACTTCCTCAGATCTGCTCCATAACAAGACAGCCAATATTTTCCTGATCTCAATTAAAAACTGGAAAAAATTTGCAATAAAGCACAGGACGTGAAAAAAGAAACAAAGTAAGCCAAAAGAGGCCACAGTTAGTATGAGGTCAGCCATTCTTAAACATTACATCTCTTCAAACTTCTTTAGTTTGTTTTGCCATTGGTATGATAAAGTTTTGCATTGTAAGATTATTGCCTTTTTTATTAAATACAAACTATGAAGGATGATAAAGCAAGGCTATCCTCAGATCATGAAAGAGCAGTTCTCCTCTTGATAGATCTACACCTTCATCAGCTACAAAGCCCAATAAGTCTGTGCAATGTCCCCAGGTTTCTTTTTATTTACTGTTGTTGTTTTCAATTTAAAAGAGTTTACACCAAGCTGTTTTTGAGGAGGACCCAGGAGGGATCAACAAAAACCCCGGTTCACCTGAGCCACAGATGCTTAATACAGCATCAGGACCTGACTGGGGTGACTTTAGGACAGCCGCTTTCATCTGACCATCCGAGTGCTCAGAGCTCATCAACTGCTTATCGGATAAAGTGACCATGACATTTCGTCCTAGAATCTCTTCATGTAGATTGTTTCCCAAGCCAACACAATATTGAATTGTGTTGGGTTTTGTTAAACATAAACAAAACTACAATACTAACATGTTTGTAAAGTTGGACCTAATTACAAGAAGTCAAATTGGTACCTATTTTATATAATCAAGCCAGTGTACAGTATGTGGAAGTCTGACTTGTTAGACTCTAAACTCCCGATATTTGAATTTTGACCCAACAACACATTTTCAACTCCTGTGCATTTTGGTATAAAGTTCCAACATGGCAAACTTGCTTAAGCTTTAAAATTTACTTGATTATTATCCTTCTGTTTGGAATTCACTGAATAATCTTCTTTCACTACAAAATGTGAACACAGTGACCAAATATTAACCATATTTAAGCCCAGAGTTAGTGCTGTTGATTCAGAACAAGAGCAGAAGTTCAGTTGGTACACCACAAAAAGCATTATACCTTTTAAAATATGCATGAAGCCATTAACCACAGAACTCATGTGTATTAAGCTCTGCTTCTTTTCTTGAAATAGACAACCCCCTCTTGTTTGACTACAGGAAGAAAGACATTGTTCACTGAGACTGACTTGCTCCACTCTGTTTCTCAACTCCATTCGGCGGATTAAAGTGAAAATCTTTTTTAAGCTCCCAGCCTTAGCAATAAAGGCAACATATGGGAAGCTGTGCTGTAAAAGACCCGGGAACAAGACCGACATCCAAACTTAGCGGGGTTTCAAACAAAAATGTTCTTCCTTGCGTTAACACATCCGAAGATGAATACTGATTTGACCCGATCATTTAAGTGCAAAGATTAAGATACTGAAGCTTCCCTTTGGTTTTCTGAAGTTGTGTAAACATGACTATGAATTGCAGTTGTCTTGAGCTCATTCTACTATGCCACAAAACTGAACTGAATTGAACTTCCTTTGACTGTCCTTTCTCAGTGGAAAGGGTCAGGAGTTCTGCCATTTTCCATCATACTGGGGTTCTCAAATATCACAGAGTACCCAGAAGCAAACAGATCACGTCCTCAACATCTGTCTAGAACAGCAGGGTTTGGCCTCCTGTGAGCTGGCAGGGTCTTGCAAAAGTGACTCAAAGTGGATTTAAACCAGTAGAACGATTATTGCTGCAGCCTGACAGGGCTTGGACTTGCCAGTTCTGGCACAGGGTACAAGGCTGCTGGTTATTATCAGTCAAACACTTCAAATCCGATTCTACTTTAGGCCACCTTACAAGGTGCCATATCAGGCCTCAGACAGGCAGGCAGCAAAAGGCCAATTTGGAACAGAGCATGGGGAGATAAATGGAACAAGCCCCAAGCTACTTCGAAATGTTAACATATTTCTTTTTGCTCTTGCTTGAGTGAAACCACAGTGTTCACCCTGCACACACACCAAAATGTACTATATATCAATCACACACATTGGCCCATGGAGTTGGTCATTCTGTGACTAATAGGTCAGATGTGACCACTCTTTGTACATTCCCTTCAGTCATGCATATCTGAGCGTATAAGAACAAATAAGGTACACAGACACCTTGGTTCCAGTCCACCTCTTTCATTTCCTGCTATATTGCTGAGGTAGGGAGCAATTGTTCTGCTACAGAGCCCACTTCCTCCCTCTCTTACTCACTTCACCTTGGAGGCCTTTCACAAGGGAAGAAAATTGTAGAAGTGAGGATGGTGGCTGTCTTCTAAAGCATACAGGGTTTTTGACTGTATGACATACTTTGATGGATGGGTTTACAACACAGTTCTAATTATTGCAATAAAGTTGTAGTAAACAAAGTGTTGAAGGAGCTTTCTTACCCCTTAGTGTTTTTCACATTTTGTTAAATTATAAAGACAAGACCCAGAGCTCAGATGGGAAATAGTGTATACAGGGCAATCAACAAGATCTTTATGGAAGAGTGACGAGAAGAAAGTTATTGTTAAAAGTTAAAATGTAAGTAGTTTCCATTGCCTCAGGTCATGGAGGGGTCATAGCAAATATGTGGAATAATGTGTAAGATAAGACCAAAGTAGATTTCCTTTTGCCTTACATGCAAAAGACAATGTATGGGGAAAAAAACCCATGAGACACCACATCACCTTGACCATACCATTCCCACTTTGTTGGAAGATAGATGGAGGAAAAGATAGGAAAATCTTGGAAGAAATCCCATTATATTTTGTACGACTGAGCCTGGAATGGAAGTTTACTTTTCGGAAAGATGAAAACTCAAAGCCGTACTTATATTAGGAATAAACTTAATTGAAAACCGGTGGCAAGACTTGGAAAACCCCCTTTATATCAATGTGAAATCTGACTGACTATCAGGTGTTTTGCAAAGGCAAATTAGAAAGAAATTCAGTCTCTGCATGATGTCACAAAGTAAAGGATATATCCTATTCATTTCACATCCCAATTAAACACTTTTTTATGTTTTGAGAACTGTGAAGTGCTCTGTAACTCTCGGTGTTAATTGCAACTTCATTACATTAGTTTGGTGTGATATGCCTAAATCTACAAGGTTGCTCATTTAGAAAAAGAAATAAAGTGCCACCATATAGATTTATACATAAAGCAAACTAATCAGCAAATCAAAATTGTTTTCATGTTTGGGCCAGCAATGAATTTCTTTCTGAAACCTCAAGGTTCTCCATTGCTAAGTGTTGCTGCAAATGACGTCATTGGAGCATCAACCTCAATTCCTGCGCGCTTGTGGCCTGCCCATGTTCCCAGGTTCCTGCCCATGTTCACAACCAACATAGAGAGGAACACACACTCGAGCCACTGCTTGTATATTATCCAATATACTACAACTTTGCATACTTGCTGCCATTTTTCTCCAGAGAATATTGTTTTAACAAACCCTATTTTGAAGCGATATGTAGTCACACTCCAATTAATCAGAAAGAAAGCTTAAATAAGTGGGTCAAACTCTGACCGGCAATGTGAAATGGAATGAGCCATCCTCCAATCATTTCAAGCAACCCATTTTTCCCTTGATTAGTTTCAGATGTAGTTTCTGCCTCAATTTTGTTAAGTCCCAACCCACTCACCGCACATGGAGTGAGAAGCAGCTTTGGTTGGGGCCGATTGTGGCATGAGTATGCAGGACTTGTTGTTTATAATGTGAATACGACTCCTGTTATTATTGATTCTGTCCGAGAGATGAGCCCTCTGGGTTTTTCTGATGTTTATGCAGGAGAATGGTGATGCTTGCTAAGTGGGATAGAGACAAAAAATCAATAGACGAGGTGAAGGGAGGGGACTGCCAGCCTTCTCTTAGTTCAGGACATGTTTTCAAATTCCTGTTTTTCTCCTCTTTAGAACCACTTCTGGAGCCTGCAGGTGACTGTGATCTTTCTAATTTCTATAACTGCTGAGTTAGAGGTCTATCGGTTGAGGACTAGGAGCTGAAATCTACTTGATAAGTCTTTATATAAGGCAGCACTTTTTATTTGGAGGTTATTGTTTTACTCACTGATAGATCTGTGTATGTTAAAGTGAGGTGAAAATTTCCCCAGTACAATTTCTTCTTGTTTTCTCACTTTGGGGTGGTAATATGTACTTCAATCCTGACTATTTTGTTTTTCTTGCTTCATCAAAATATCCTTTTCACTCTTTGTGACTGTTAGCATCTTGGTCGCAAGAGCTGGAGATCAAAGGCAGTTAAAGCCTAGCCAACATGGATAGGACCAGCATGCATGACACGTGACATAGAATATTTTGTCCAATATTATTTTCCTTTGCAGTTGCAAATTTGCACGTCAATAATGCAGTGATAAATGAGATTTGATATATTGTGCAGGTCTACTGGAAGAAATTACAAAGCCTTCAGGGTGTTGAAACTCTGGTGAACCACATAAAGAACTACTGTCCACAAATTGAGAAAACATGTAACAATAGTGGAGTGGATGGCCCACCAAAAGTATTCAAGGCAGTTTGATTAAAATGTTGTACCTAATCAGTGAAGATGATACAAAGTTTTCAATTCAACTGCTTATAATAGGAAAAAGAGAATATTAATGAGGAAAAATGTGCTAATTAATCATTTTTAAAAAGTGGTTAAACGGTAACTATCTGCCTCAGTAAAGCAAAAATATAATGTCAGTGCAATTTGCAGAAACTGGGCTGAATCACATAAATCCTTGTCAAATAATCCTAGAGTGGGTATAGAAGGCTGGCTCATCACCACCGGAAAGTGTATAATGCCTCTGGGTGCTCAATGTAATTTTATATTCATTACTTCACTGACGTATTGTGCTGATTCGCTACTTGTTCTTAAATATTTTATACACTGCTGACACTTTGGGATGACAAGTTTTGATTGCCAACATTATTAATCTGTAGAGGTGGAAGTTTGGAACCAGAAACTTCTCTCAAAGTTGTGCTCACATTTATTTTAATAAGCCTGAAAATATATCTACATTGTCTCACATATGGGAAGTTAACCCAAAAGATGACCAGAAGCTCAATTTGAAAAGTAATAATGAAAACGTCTTACTTCAGGAAAAAATAACCTCTCATTTAGATTGGTTAATCAATGTCTTTGAGAATATAACACCCATTTTTATTCCTTGTGTGATGTCAGCTAATGGACTTTTTTTATTCTGTACAAGCCTTTTCCACTATGACAGTGGATCCATAAAAATAACAATCCTTTGAATGGCAGCACCTTGAAACTTGAACTTCGATGTCATGAGAAACCTATATATAGAATGAAATGGGAAAATAAAACGAGTGCTTAAATTCTTTTTTAAACTACTCTAGAAACATCAATATTTTAGAAAGCTGAGCAAAATTTTTTATTTTTTAACAGAAGAAATTGCAACTGCAGCACCAAGAGAGGCTAAATGAATAAGTGTGCCACACTTTTAACTATTTGAAAAAAAAAGTGTTAACTATACAGTATATCATTTCATTCACCTTGTGATGGTCCATCATATAAAATTCCAATAAAATACATTGAATTGTGTGTTTATAAAGTGACAAAAGTGATTCAAAACCCTTGCTTTGTATCTACTGTGGCAAAATAAAGAGAAATAAAATGGAAATAAGCCCCCTTTATTCAATATTGATTTACATTTTATATAAAAATTACTTACATTTAATACATTTCTCCAAAATACAAGCAGCCAAACAACATACAAATCAAATACAAAATTATAAAATTTCTTATATCTATCATGTTCATCTTCAGCAGAAACGTGTTTAATAATAACTCCTGACAATCTGTGTGACTGTGGTAAATCACTTCCTCGCCTATATCATTCCATTTGTTGAAATATGAGACCTAGAAAAATATGGTATTAATTATCTGTCCTCTTAGTGAACAATACAGGAATCTGACAGCGAACATTCAACATGGGCCTCGTGTAAAGTATTTCCATTGAGCGAGCAGAGTTTGGAATAGGTGGAGAAGACGGAAGGACTGTAGAATAACATCGTTGGTGAGGAAAGACTGACTGAGTTACGATCTTTCATGAGGAGATCCAGCTGGGTCAGAGCAGAAAAAAAGACAACAGCTAAAAAAATACAAAGCTTCAGCTCACTTACGAAGCTTTCTGGTCCTTCCAGCACACATAGGAAACAAAACACATGAAACACTTTGCAACTATACATACATTTGCTTAGAAAATATGTAGCCAAATCGTCTGGTTTTGCCCTTCAAAAAACAAACCTCGTGTCAATAATCCTTTTAAACAAGAGTCAGCTATTGGTACAAATTGTAGCACTGAATTTGAACATTTGAACTGTGCACAAGAGTGGCTTATGGTGTTAAGTTTTTTTTTGCAAATCAGAAGGTTTACTTCGGTACTGTATACAGTATAGTGCTGTATAGCTTTAAAATAAAAATGAGTAAGCAAACTGCATATGTAAAATCTAACTCCTGAACACACCAACAAGGATATTATGCTGATGCTAAACGAGAAAAACTCAAGAGCCTCATAGGAAATAGAAAAATCTTGTTTCCTCCTTTATATTATATATTGTACACTGTGGTAAAAAAAAGAAGTACAAAGTGTAAAGTTAGGCTATGCGGCGGTTTCACGAATTGTCCCCTCTAGTTTCTTTGGGAGTAGCTCTCTCCTTTCATCAATACTGATGACTGGCTTCCGACAGTTTTGTCCGTCGATATAGATCTTTGCATACACGGGGTTGGAGTAATTCATAGGCTGCATTGGAAAAACAAAAGTAGTCGTCAGGATATTTCCAAAAATCAAATTCCAACAGTGATAATCCTAAAGTAGCAACAATTAATATTTTTTTGATATTTGTTAATCAGTTGTAAGTAGCCGAGGAGGCAACACTTCACATTAAATCTGGTAGTAGTTTCCAATTTACAATACAAATAAGTCTTAAACATAACACTAAACACATTCATCTGGAGTCATGTTTGATCCCCGCTTTGGGAAGCTCAATTTCCACTCTCATTTTATGTCATTTCAGTTTTTAGCACTTCCAGCCTTTATTTGGGTCCCATTTGTGGTACCCATTTAGCTCCTGCTTCATACAGAGGGAATTACAAAATGAATGTTTATCAAAGTTTGTTTACTAAAAACAGCTGGCCACTGCACCTTGAACAAACTGACAAGAATGCATCTGAAAGCTCATTTTCATTATTCCTGCTAACAAAAAGCATCACATTTTGGCTGAAATCAGTGCAGAGTTAGGTGCTGATTCTTTTAATTAGGAAAGACAATTAGTGGAAGTTTGAGTCATGCATATTTAAGGAACGTTTAGGTTTTGAGAAATAAGGATGCCAACGACTCAGTGAGAAGAAAGAAAGTCCTTGCACAGTCAGTTTCTTCCTTAGAAAGCATGCAGAAAATCTACAGATTACATATCCATTAAAAAATATGGTAGCCTGTGGGTGTTCTATAGTCAACTTCAAGGTAATGATGAGCTGAATGACCGAAAATGATTTGATAATCAAAACTCCCCTGGGTGTTTGGATTTTTTTTTTCTCCAGATAGCAAATATAGAAGATGCTTGTTTAAACAGGGTATGCATGTCTGGTTAAAACTGCATATATACTAGTTTGTTTATCATTTTAAGAATAAAAAAAATGTTAAATTCACCTGTCCAGGAATAACCTCCTTGGGCACAGAATTCATGCCCAAGGCGTGAGGGTCACTGGATTTTACACACCAGCCCTGCAACAAAACAGATACCATCCTCTTTCATCACTTCAGCTACATCAGTAAGGTTATAATCTCATTGTTTTGGTGTCATAATGTTCAACGATCATAATCAGTCCTTTGGATTTAAAACAAATTGAAAAACATCTGAGCAAACAGAAAAACTTCAAGATGCGAGTTCAAGTCAGCAAATTTCAGTTAATAACAAAGCATGACAGTCCTCACAATAGCAAATGTCAAAGCTGGCAGCACAAGAAGCAATAGCATTAGGCTTTAGCAGATGAGCTGTAAACCAGCATACGTGAGGGTGTAAGGATTTATTTGATGGACTAAGTGTGGGAGTGAGGTTGAGCGTTATGGACAGAATAAATCACCAACAAAATGAAAAGTCCTCTTGGCATCTTTAAACAAGTGTTAAAAAATATACCAAACCTCAATAACAGTATATTGTATATTCCTTTAATAAAATAAGAGAGAGAGAAAGCAGTGAACATGTCAACATGCGTTATAGGTCAAGAAACTTTGCTTAAAATGGCAAATAAATATTTTAGATGTTCTTTTTCATTTTTAAACAGTGCAGAATTTATTGAGAATCTGATAGACGACTAAGAAACACATATGGAGAAACATACTGCAAATGTTCAAAACAGATTGCTAATAACTTTACATCCCATACTGTATTAATATGCTGCTCAATCAAATTAAATACTCATTTATGCAACCAGACAGACTCTGTTTGCAAGTGAGCTTCAATTAATCGGCTTCTAAGAATTTTTGTTGAAAGGCGTTTGACAAAAAGATCTAATTTAATTATGCAATCAAATTATTATTAGTAAATTAGTACTCTCAAACATGTTCTTGTTACAGTAATAAAGGACTCCAAATATAACAGAACATGATCTTCTGAGATTGCTGAGCTTTATCACAATCATGTTAAAACCAAAAAAATACTGTGTTTAACATGCAAGATCAAAAAACAGTATCCCGTAATTGTTAGTCTCATCATTTTATAAACATTTTTCACAAAGACAGTTCTAGTGTAGTGTGTATTTGTATTTATTCTCTTATCTTAAAACTCTTAAATAAAATCTGGTGAAACTAACAACCTTTGGCACTAATAGTCGAGCGCTTCATCTGTAAAGGTTATATTGCAGGAGTTCATTTTAGGTTCCTCCTGCAATTTCACCCACGTAGTTAAATGTCCCTAGCGTTTTGTGAGTTATGTATATAATAGAAAGAATTAGTCTAAGCACTGAACCCTGTGGTACTCCACAAGTAATCCTGGACTGTGAAGATTTATCATTTACACAAGGAAACTGGAATCTCTGCTAATGATAGATAACTTGTATCTAAAATGGGAATAGTAATCAAAGGAAGCACTTGTTCAAATAATTTTGTGAGGACAGGATCCTACATGAGCTTTCAAGATTTAGAAGAAGCTAAAACCTTTGGGCACAACTGAATAAAAACAGTCCAAACACAGATTAAGTTTTACAGTTGCCTCCAATGAGAATGCCATTACCACGCTCAGGAGGATGTCACTAAATTTTATTTTTAATAGAATCAATTTTATTTACAAAGAATCTCAAAAAGTCATTACTGCTGAGAGTTGGGGGAGTCAACAGCTGTGACTCTGTGTAAGATTGTCAACTTTACTAAAAAGAAACCTTGGATTATTCCAATTTTCGTCTCGTTTCTAGAAACTATTGACTCAGACAGGCTGAATACAAATACATGACACATTTTAAGGATTTATTTGTAAAAAAATGTTGAAAATTCAAAATGACTTACTACTGTTTGGACCATTATATAAAATACTAGTGAAGTCCATTGAAGTGTGTGGTTATTATGTAGTAACATCCAAAAAAGTTCAAAAAGAGTGAATCCTTGCACAAAAAAACCCCATATTGGACCATTATATGTTCTAAAAACACACATAAAAAAAAAAAAAAGTATTTAGTCAAACCCACCTTGTGAGGGTCCAGTGTGAAGTTGGGTCGCAGCAGACTGCCTGCATCAGCATGGTTGTCATGGTCCACCTCATACATGTTGTATGACGGGTTACCAATCTCCACGTTTATCCCTCCGTTTGTCATGGGCTGCCTCTGCACACGTTTTCCCCTGAGGAGTGTGTGTTTGTGTGCGTGTGTCAGAAAGAGAGAGACAGTCATTAACATGAACCACAACATCCAGGTCAGCTCACCTCCCAGTGCTGCACATGTCCACACCAGACATCACCAGACAACACTGGGAGAATATTAACTTGGCTGGGTAGTTACATTCAAAATAGCCAAACAAAGTTTTCAGTAAGAAAATTGAGACTTTCATTCATCTTCAAAGCTGCACATTTTTTGTTTGATAGTGTCATCACCTGCTGCTTAGAAACCACCCTTTCAATTTTTATCGTTTAATTTCTTTTATCTGCATACCTTTGCCTTCGTCTGCAGATATAAACACCTGCCACCACCATCACAATCAGGATAACCAGCAAAACCAGAGGTACGATGATGGCAATGCTTCCTGAAGAAGAAATAGAAGAGAGATGGAGGGAAGTGTTAGACATAAAAATGACCTGAGATGAATTCAGACAGTGACCACAAAAGGTCAACTTTGATTTAGTTCTTTTTAATTTTCAGCAGGCATTGCTTTGTTCTATTTACCAAGCATCTGTTCAGATAGTATACACAGTAGATAAACTGTGAAACAATATAAAACTGGTGCTAAACTGTGTATTTAATTAGAACAGTGGTTCCCAAAGTGTGGGGCGCGCCTATCCCACTGCAGGAGGGGCGTGGGAAGCGTTATGGATGAATGAAAAAAAAAAAAAAAGTTACACAAAAGTGTTTCACTGTAAAGGTGGTTTGTAGCGTGTTTTGTTGCAACCTAAAGTGTGAAATAAACTTCAGTGGAGTTTGAAAACAAAATATGGATTATTGTAATCCATAGGGGGAGCCAGAAGAAAATCTTTGGGAACCACTGAATTAGAAGATAAACCAGTGAAATGCAGATCTATTTAACTGAACAAAGTAAATATGCTCAATGAAGGCTTTTATTTTTACTGGAGTATTACTTTCCTGTCTTAGTGATAGCTACAACAAAGGCACATTTCTGATGAATAATCTTACATGAGTTTTAGGTTCAGTTAAAGCAGCAAACATAGAGATAATCCACCCATGCTGAACTTGCTTCACAACCTACAGCTCCAGTCGGATGTGGACAGAAACTCATCATAAGCATGAATGTCGTACTTGTAATAATATTCTATTGACTTATTTAAACCAAACAGCTGTAAACTGCAATGACAAAAAAAGAAATAAGTGAAGTTTGAATTTTTTGTGCATCTTCTATAACATTGCATTTTAGCTAAAATATTTGGATACACCACAACTAATACTTAGTTTGAAGTCCTCTAGGATGTCTCATAGCACTAGACTTTTTTCTGCAGCTATCAACCAGCTTCTGGCATAATTCTGGTTGGATATTGGTTTCTTTCCTCATTAAAAATCATAAAGCTTATTTAAATTGTTTGGTCTCTTGACACTCTTCCTTTAAGCATAGGCAAGACATTTTCACTTGGATTGAGGTTAGGGGGATTTCCAGAAGCGGTTGTAATTAACCATTCTAAAACCCATTTTGACACATCGGGGACTATGATCCCAAATGCACATGAAGCAAGCTGAAACCAACATTTTTAAATGAGCTCTTCCATTTATTTTAAATACATTGGTCAAATAGCCAGCAGAATTATGCCTGAGGTTTGGCAACAAAAATTGTGGATATTTAATCAAACAGGCATATATGTCCAAGAAAAATCTAATTCATATTGTTTGCTGTTTAATCATCCCATCCTTATTTTTGTCATCATTAATAGTTGATTTCTCCACTTCTTACCTCCACTTGTGTTGTCTGATCTGCTGCTTTTAGGGGCAGGCCTTTCACATTGCGTCCCAGCCCAATTGGCAGAACATCTGAAGGAAGTTAAAGCAGAATGTGAATAAAACATCTTCAGCTTTCTTTTTAAGTCGACAAAGTGCTCAGGAAACACCTTATCAAATTCACTACAGTATGATGTGACAGTGGTTCACATGTGCAACACATTATGATTCAGTCTTGCAGTGAGGTGCTTTGATCCAACAAAAACAACACACCACCTGGAGAGAGAATAAGCACTATGCACATCCATATAGTGTCCACAAACAGTGTGCGTTAATTTACTAGCGTTGATTATTCAGTTAATAAAAAGATATACATAAAAAATGACAGCAGGACAACAAATCTCATCTCATTTGTGTTCCAATGGAATCCAATGGGTGTGATGTATGACCCTTGTTAGAAAAGGTGATATTTAATTTCACAGTAGTCGCAGATGGGCCCGTAAAGCATGAGTGATCAGGTGGGCGCGGCAGGGTGATGAAATTATTCTAAATTACATGCAGTATCAGACTCAGAACATCAGGCTATCAAAAATAAGAATGCAGCCCCATAGATGTGGGAAATGAATCCCCCCTTTGTAGGACGAAATGTCAGTGCAACAGGAATTTTAATAGGAGGTTGGAGGCAAGGTGGAGTTTGAGCTCCTTTCCAAAGTATATACCAAGAAAACAAACTTCCTAAAAAAATGTAAGCCATTTTTAAGAAAATTACATCAATTACTCGGTTTGAGATGGGAAATTAAGTATGACTCAGGCCATTACCTGACATGTTTAGCTGCTAATCATGAACAGGATGTAAATACACACACTGATGCTCACATTACACATATACGGTGCCATGTTTTATTTCCCCTGGGGTTCACTTGTGCACAGTGAGGACTGCATGAGATGGGCAAATGGGTGGCAGCAAAAGGGCCATCAAAGATGTTGAGTCATGCAGCAACTGACAATGTAATAAGTGCTGTATTAGTTAATAACTGCTCAAGATGTAACAAATATCATTAGTGCCCAGAGTACAGTACATTCGCTTACTCTGTGTCTACCGGTGGCTCAATATAATCATAAGATCCTACTGAAAGAGTGGGTCTGGAGTATAAACAGGGATGCTGTGAAGGTTAGAATAACATACATTTAATTTATACATTTTCCTGGTCAAAAGAATATTTCCAGATCTTATTCCATGTCCAATTGTCTCAATGTTCCTTCTTTCCTTCCATCCATCTATTAACCCATCCATCCCTCCGTCGGAAATTGATGATTGACTTTTGTATATACATCAAAAGTGGCTGAAAACATTCTGAGGCCTCTGGAAGTTTTCGTCTGGAAATATATATCTGGACATTTTAAATATGTAGGAATCCTGTAACTATTTGCTTTATAGTATCAGCAACCACAACCATAAAATGCAATGTAACAGCTTATATTAAAACTTCAACATTTTATCTGCTAAAACAAAGTTTTGGTGTTAGAATGCTGCAATAATAGAAGAGCAGCTAATCCAGAAAAACACTCAGCATCCTATGGTAACAGTATACAATATTGTGCAAATAAATGTCACTTTGCTTCCAAAGATCACAGTTATCTGTCTTTAATATCTATTTCTTTCTGCAGATTTTTTTCCTCAAACAAATCCAGATTTTATTTCATTTTGATACTTTCATCTAAAAGATTTTGCCCTAAAGGATTTTTAAGTGAAAAACAAAATACATAAATAAATACAAAAAAAAAATAAAACATTTCTCCTAACATGGCAAGGTTAGTATCCAATGTACCTAAACTTTATTATCAAAGAAAATGATATTAGCATTTTATGTATATATCTAGCACTTATTACTTGACAGTTTGCTACAAGAAGGTACCAGATTTACAAACTGTAGAGTCTGAAATGATGCTAAATGGAGTGGAGGAGGGTGAGTGTATACAAAGGAGGTGAGTGGGCTCTGAACAAAGCTGGAGAGGTGAGAGGGACCTACTTGCAGCGAGGTTTGTTAAGAGCTGTTAATGTGCACATCCCCTCATTCTGACAGAAGTAATCGCAGGGGTTGGCCAGCTCATCACAACGTTGGTTCTTGAACCCTGAAGTGCAGCTGCAAAACATTGTGTTGGGAGTGATGAAAGGGCCCAGAGAATGTATGTTGTTGAACACTTGGCTGCTTGACGAATGGAGATTGACTCACTAAATCCTTTAAGCACCTTCAGTTGTCAGACGGAGTAATACAGTTTTGCGTTTTCAGAGAGTAAATTAGGAAAATAAATCATGTGAAAACATAAATCTGCTTTTGTAAAAAAAGAAGAGTCTCCTCTAAAGGACACGTTATTTGAAATTCCGTTTTGCCACTTTTCCAGTACCAAGGTTTCCAAAGGTTTAAAATATTACGATTTCCAATCTGCTAAAATTTTAAAAGTTTCCTGCAGTCAGACATCTTTTTTATTGTTCGAGCACCGAGTCTCATTTCTCCCAGTTCAGGTTGAATTTGAAGATAACTAATTCAAGGTACCACACTACCCTTTCATTCTCTGCTGTAAAAGTTATAGAAAGAAAAATGTTTATTCGTCTAGAACTACAAAACAAATGTAGTTCTAGACGTGCCTAATGGTTTCAATTATTAGGAAGCTAATATAATAATTGTTAGATTTGAAAGGGAAAGATTATCAATGACATGACTTTGCCTTTGTTTCTGGGTAATAATTTTTTTAGACAAAATATAAAGCGTTGTCCTAGAAAGGTATTAAAAAAGGGCCTTACAGAAAAAAGAAAAGTGGTTAATACCATCTTATAGAATTAGAATTACAGCATCTAGACAAAAATGATCTGTACTTAGACAACTATAATATTAAGCAAAAGGATATAAAGAAATTTCAATATAAGCTTAAATTATTAAAAGTTTTTGTCTAACTAGACAACATTATTGGCCAATTGAGGCTTTCTTGCACTAAGAAATAGATTCTTTGCAATGTTTCATAGCTTGTACTTTTGCAGGGCCGTTTTTTCTTTTTTATGCATTTATCGCAATGATTATCATCACAATTGAATCAGCGTTACACAGCAGGGTTTTTGCATTTGGGGAGCTTGATGAAACACACATTAACTCGGAGGATTAAGGTCAAACTTTATGATTTCTTGACACCGCCATATCCATCATCTCACATAATTTCAAGTCTTTGGAGCAAATAATAAACCGCATTATCAGGATCTGTTAACCTCATCGAATAAGATGAAGTAATTTGCATAGAAATTGATTCTATCCCCTGGAATTTGGAGAAAGGTGACCGCAAATTTCAATTTAACTACAGTGGACAATGAGCATTTAAAAAAAGAAAACTAGACAGATGGCTTTTGAAAATGAATTTCCAATTTCCTCCTTGGACAGATTTTTAACACGCAATGAATGCGATTATCGCAGAGGAAGTGTTCATTTTAAACAGCACTCTGAGTAGTCTTGAATCCCTCATGCGTGCCACTTCAGCTTTTGTCTGGTACAAGTTTTTGAGTTTCATGGCATACTGAAGCAAAGATATGGAACTTTTTCTGTTTTTGTTGAAGGAAAAAAACCTTCTAAAGCCAGCTGCTGAAGACAGTCGCCGAGGTCTGACATGAGCTTTAAACGGCAGAGAGAAACAGCATGAGATGTTCAGAATGGCAGGCTTTGAAACAGTTTCAAATCATTTTTATCTGCCTAAAACCTTAAGCCACAGAGAGGTGTCACGCTGCACAGGGTGGTGTACTGGCACTCAGCCCCCTGCTGTTCATTGGCGCCTCAAACAGTGACATCAAATCTTCTCTCCATTTAAAGACTTTTTTTTTCTAATCCAAAAAGAGACACTTATTTTGTTGAGTTCTTGAGGCAAATAGAAAGATATCCCTTGATAAATTTTCCTTCTGCTCTAAAAGCCACTCTTTTCTAAGCCAGTATTTCAGTAAAACCAAGTCTGCGTAGAAAACATTCAGCTCTCTTCCCTCACACCTCTTTCACCCATTAGGCTGTAACTTACTGACAGAATGGAAGGCTGGTGTCGGGGTCCAGGTGACAGGTACCTCCATTGTAGCAATATCCATCACACAGCTGACAGCTTGGTGCAATTCTACCATTTGTGCAGCTGCAGGTGGAGAAATAATTGACTCAAGTTACAAGCAAAAATCTATATTTTAACAAGATTTTTGTCAAACAAATGCATAATTGTTGGAAGAGAAGAGACTTCACCAAATAGCGACATTGCACACAGGGTTAGAGGTGTAAAAATTACTGTTAGCATTTTTATGCTAATCTTTATGCAGAAGAAAATAGAACAGAAAACAAATAATTTAGCAGCCTGAATAAAAACATTTCCTTAAAAAAATGCTTATTAATCATACCAGAAATATTAATCAGAATTAAACAAAAGCAAAGCTGAAACATAATACCATGAATGAATAAAACAAAATAAAAAAAATATAAAACATGTAAATATCAATAGAAATAATAATATAGAAAATATTACCAACAGTTTTTCCTTGAATTTGATAGTAATCAACCAATTAAATAATCAATTAACATATGAAATACACAAAAATGCATTGTAAGTAGATACTAACCAAATAAAAGAAAAATTATATTTTTAAATTGTTAACCTGGCTTCTATTTCATTGAGATTATTAGCAGCTTAAATGCTGGTGGTCTTCTTTCTTTTTAATTTAATCAAAGCAATTTAGAGAGCTTCCAGTGTGTCCAGGCAGCATCTGTGATATGAATTGGGAATATGCTGCTTTTCCCCATAAATGAACAGAGAATGTAAACCCCAAAGATTTCAGCAACAGAAATCAACAAATATTTATTGACTTTGTCGTACTATCGGCAAAAAGAATAATAGTCCTTTCATGGAAAAATACTAGAAGACCAAAGCTGAGTAGATTTGTCGATTCTCCCTTTAGAGAAAATTACTCATGTGATAAAATATCAATAAAATGAATTCTATCAAATTTGGCAACCATTTATTGTGAAAATTAAAGTTATACAGTGAATTCCAAACTTAAGATGTAAATAAATTGCAAAGTGAGGTTAGTGTGAGGTTTTGATTTAATGCTTTTTTGGTAAGCTTTAAGTCTGTTGCAGCATTTTAGCTTGACATTTTGGCTTTGTTCTATTTTGTTATTGTAAAAAAAAATGGGGGAAAAAAAGGCAAGTTGCTAACCTGGCTTCTATTTCACTGACATTACTAGCAGCTAAAATTCTGCAGCAGGGTGTGTAAACTTGAAGTTGTTCTTTTTTAATTTAATCAAATCAATTAAGAGAGCTTACAGTCTGTGGAGGCAGCAACTGTGATATGAATTGAGAATATGCCCTGTTTCCCCATGAATGAACAAAAAATGTAAACCCCAAAGATTTCTGCAACAGAAATAGTGGACGGGAGTCCCAAACACTCACTTGCAAACCACATCTAAGGTTTCCTCGTTAATAAGGCAGGGAGCCCCATGGCATCGAAGACACTTGTCCACCTCACACTTGTTCCCTTCATACCTTGCAGGACACACACATTCCACATAGCCGCTGCTGGATAACGTACAGGCCTTTGAGTGTACACAGTAGTGATGGCAAATGTCTGTTTCACATTGAGAAGCACAGAAGGAAAGGTTAGTGTATAAGCTGGTTAGATAAGAATTGTACAGGGCTTTAATGGGACTTAATTATCCACATCAAATGACATCTTAGCCACAGATGGAAACATATCTCCCCTTGGGCAAGCAGCAGTGAGAAAATACTAATGATGTGCAACTGGAATTGTTTTCCCCCATCCCATTATGTCAATGCACTGCTAAAGAAAATCCATCACTGTGGAAATGAAATACCCAAAGGATGTGAGATGGAAGAACTCTAATTCTGTTTATCTGCAAATTGAAGCAAATGTGGTGTTTGTGGAAAGATAACTCTTTGGGCAATTGCTTTTGTTTAACACTAAATGTGTGCTAAAAGTATATATTTTTTTCTGAGTTTCATCCAGATTAATGCTTTGTGTGATTACAAGGGAATGTCAGATATGTAGACAACAGGTTTCCAGAACAATCCACTAGCTGAGATGAAGAACTCACGGTAAAGACAGCGATCCCCGGTGTACTCTGCCATACAACGGCACACAGGCTGATTTCCCTGAGTGACGTCACATGTTCCCCCATTAAGACAATAATTGTCACAAATCCGCTTCTCACAGAAAGGCCCGGAGTATCCAATAGGACAACGGCATGTAGGCTTTCCTGTGAAAAAACACAGTCAAAGTTGTACAGATCAATGCCAATTGTACACACAGTTATGATTTGGGTTGTTATAGTCCTCAATTTTCCTTTTTCTAAATGGGTTTGTAAAAACAGTCATTCCCCTTTAACTATTTCACACCTACCATAAACACCTGTTTTGTGTTTTAATTGGGATTTTATATGATGGACAAAGTAGTTTTTCTTCCACAAACCAAATTACAATTGGAAACTTCATTTTCCCATCTGTAATCTGTTTGATTGTCCCTGCTGAAGAAAAGCACTCTGACACCATGATGCTTCCAGCGACCCGTTTCGTGTGATGTGCAGTGTTACAATTTCACTCATAACATTATTTGTGTACAAAAAAAAGTACAGCTTTCATATAGAGCATTTTTTTCCCCCACATGTTTGTTGAGTACCCTGTGTGGTTTGTGGAAAACTGCAAATGGACTTCTTATGGCTTTCTGTTATTAGTGACTTCTTACCATTCTTCCATAAAAGTCAAATTTCTGCAGTGCATAAATCATAGTTGTCTAGTCAATACATTTTTCAAACAGAGATTTGGATCTATGAGGCTTCTCTAGAGATAAACCTCCTCCATGGACAACGTCTTTGCAATTTCCATTCAGGAGTTTTTAGCCATTTGACAATCTTCCTAGGTATTTTGTGAATAATCAAACAAATATACGCAACTCCTCACGGTGAATGATAAACACACCTCAAAAGTATTCATGTTGTCGGCGAATTCAAAAACTGGACAGTGGAAGAAGACTAGTTGCAGCAAAATATCAACACTGCTATGTGAGCACATTTCTGCATATAACATGCCCACAAACTTTTCATCAATCGCACAACAAATCACCCAGAGCTCTGTGCAAAATAGTTTGGGAGTTGAGAAAGGGAGGAAAAAGCCTCTCTACAAACTAGATAACACAATATTTAGTCACGCAATTACATCAATGAGAGGCAGTTTCAATGCTTTGGATGAAGCATGGAAGAGGCTTTACCATAGAACTTTTGCAAAGAAATATCACAGCTGTTTTTATGGAGCCAATTGTGCTAATAACAATTGTGCCATCTTTAACTAAAATATTTTGCATGGGAGTTTGTTTTCATAACATTCAAGTCTGGGGCAAAATTGGAAGCAAAGAAGTCATGTAAAAGTTATTCAAGGAACTGCCTTTTGGTCTGTACCAGTTAATATTTATGTGAATCTCGAGGCATCCACTGATTGGCAGCTATGATACCAAGCGGAGGTTTGCTGTTTGACATGTCGTCCAGACAGATCCAGTTTTTAATTCAGCCAGAAACAGCATGCAAATAATTGCTCCAATGACTTCACATTCTGGCCACAGATTTATTCCTTGTCAGATATGGCTGGGATATTTCCAACAGGGAGGTGATTCTGGAGGCCTCCTAATCATGTCTCCAGATGATTTTTAGATTCCACATTCAGAGCCCGGATCATTTCGACTATTTTTTGGTAATCATGAAAAGTTTCACAAATCAGATAATTTTGTATCTGGGTCATTAATTTATATGTATGATTTTATCTAAATGACTGACAGGTATGCCTTAGTGGATATTCAGGTATGAGCCAATTAGAGTAAAGCAATGTGTATCTGAAAATGACTCAACAGAGGAGTAAGAATTTTTTTATAATAAGCAGCAGGACTTACATTAACATATGTAATAAAGGTGCCAATGATACAGTTAAATATGCTATTAAAAAGTCAGTATTTTAAAATAGCCAACCTTGGTCATTATGGTGAATCTAAATTAACTGTCAAAGTTCTGAATGTCCCTGGTTGGCTGAAAACAGAAATAATTTAATATGTTGAGTAATTATTAAATGGAATCCACATTTGTAGTTTAGTCTTGCGAAAAATAGAATTTATCTGTGAAAGAATCAGAGGTTTGATAGAGAACATTTGTGAAGATTAGTAGGCATCATAAAGACTAAGGAACATACCAGGCAGGTCAGGGAAAACGCTGCAAAGAAGATTTAAACAGGGCTAGGTTATAGAATAACATAAAAAGCTTTGAACATCTCACAGAGCTCTATTCCATTCATCATTAGAAAATAGGAAGAATGACACAATGGGAAACTCACCAAACCATGACTGCGCACCCGAACTCACAGACCAGGCAATGGGAGCATTATTCATAGAAGCAGTTAAGAAGCCCATTGTAACTCTGGACTAGCTGCAGCTATCCACAGCTAAGAGAGGACACTTAGTCTTACATTACAAATCTGGGCTTTATGGAGGAGTCACAGAAAGAAGCTATGAAAAGTTCTGTTTAAATTAGACTAGAGTATGAGGGGCTCAAAACAAATGAGACCAAAAAAAGCCCCTTGTCTTTCAAGAAAAACTCCACTCTTGGAGAAAAACATCATCACATCATCTCCATGGTGATACATGTTTGTGGTAGCAACATGCTGTTGAGAGGATTTTTCTCAGAGGGAAGAAACATTCAGGTAATAGTAAGAAGAAATGAGCTAAATACAGGGCAATCTTTGAAGAAAAGATGTTAGAAGCTACTAGAGACTAGAGTGAGTTTTATTTTCCAGCAGGACAACGACTGCAAACATACAGCCAGAACTGCAAGAAAATAGTTTAGATTTAAGAAAGTAGTATCGCTTCTCTCATTGCTGAGTTCCCTAAGATATCCACTGTGAGTAACTTCAGTGAATAAATAAAACATGTTTGCTTTAACTAAAATTGCACGAGACACAGACACACCAACAGTTTATGTTAAAGTGAGTTACAGTTTGTACACTAGCTTTGTTGTTCTAATGTTGTTTTCTACCTACTGAGCATTTTGTGCCATTTGTAAAATAAAGATAGAGCAAAAACTATTCATTGTCATTAGAATACTTTACATTGTTCTAACATATTTACATTACCTGGTCTAATAATTAGTTTCAAAAGTTGATTGAAAAAAATATACATGGAAAAGTGTTTCTTCTACTTGAATTTGTTATTTTGTTAGTATGTTATTTATTTGCATTTTTTCTATTTTAGTCTTCAGCACTTATGTAGTCTTTTTACAAAATAAAATTTCTTATGTGGTTTCTTTTTACTTTTACTTGAGTAAAATTTTTGGGGTGTTCCATCTCCATCTTGATATTAGAATTATTTTTCTATTCAGAATATTGTCCAGGAAGAAAATAAGTGGCTACAAGACGAATGGCTCTGTCTCAAACATTTCAAAAGCCATTATTCTAGCTAAATAAATGTGGATTGTGAAATTACATACTGGTGTAGCATGACATAAATGGAGGCTTGTATCCATAACAACGTGGTAGCCCCCAATGCGAGAAGTTGTCAAGTACTACCTGCTGATGATTGTCCATTGAGGAGCTGGCTTTGTGAAAGCTGAAAGGTATTAAAGACTGCATGTAGAGCTAACATGCAGCTTTCTTACATTACGAAACAGAAAGGCACTTATATAGAGGCAAGTACACAAATGAATATATGAACCTATTTGAACAATGATTTAATATATGGGAGAAACTTATCTGATATACATATATATAACCCAAGGTGCGTCTCATCCACCCGCTGGGCCTTGCCACACAGGACCATGGTGACCTCAGCACCAGAGATTGGAGAGGCTGACTCAAAGTCCCTAGCCCACAGTTTTTCACTGGAAGGCAGGATTGTGATGATCTTAAAGTACTCTGCCCACTGACCCACAATATCCCGAGTTAAGGCCAGCAGCACATTATCCTAAACAGTGTTGGGGTTTAGGATGGTGAGGTTGATTGATTGATTGCATTGTTCACTCCTGAGTTACCAGAAGGCAGACCAGAAAAAGGAATTCAAACTAAGTTGGACCCAAGATGAAAACATAATTATCCACTTGTAAAAAAATTTACTGTCATTTAGAACATTTTTTTGGAAAGCTTAGTTAATACATCCAATACACCCTGACTTAATATTAAGCTTGGCCTGTGGAATCAAGAAATCTCTTAAACAGAACCCTTCTGACAAACTAAAGTAGGTTAAAATAGCTCAAAACATATTATCCAATAGTCCCCTCCTGACACATCCCATTTGTCTGTAAAATATGTTACAATGTAATTTTTAAAAAAGTTTTATTGGTTCTGGTGGCCTTTAATTGATAGTGAACTGACATAAAAGTGGGTAATGAGAGAAGGGGGAAGACATGCGGCAAAGGTTGCAAGGCCAGGAATCAAACCTGAGACGGCCACGTCGAGGATTAAGGCCTCCTTATGTGGGTTGTGCTTAACCCCTGCGCCACCACAGCACTCTGTTACAATGCCATTTCTAAGGCTTTTGTGTGAACAAGTAGGATCAAAAAAGACACTTTCTAGGAGATTTAAGTTAAACAAATTTAATCCAAGTTCTATTACGACTTATCCAGGTCACACCCACAACAACATTTAAGACTTCCCATTCATCATTTAAAGTCATTGTTCATCATACAACAAAAAGATACTGTGTAAAAATGGTATCCCTGATGAGGTTTCTAAGGTGAAAACTACTGCTGATGTTAGCCAAAAACAAAAACATGAGCTTGAGTACTAAGTTTGGGAGTGAAAGTCCAGATTTAAATCTGATTGCGATGCTGTAGTATGAACTTAAAATAGCAGCTCATCCTTATCCAGAAAAGAGAAGTGGATCAAAATTCATCCACAGAGATGTAAACGACTCATTGCCAGATATCGTAAACACTAGTTTACGATATCTGGCAACAGTTACCACAACTGTTGGCAGTTGTTACCGCAACTGCCAACACTAGTTGGCAGTTGTTACCACCTAGAGTGGCCGAAACAGTTATTAGATTTAGGGGACAATTAATTTTTAAGATAGGAATCGGAATTGGATAGTGTTTTCCACTCTTAGTAGATTAAATAATCATCTAAAATATGTTTTATGTTTGCTCAGGGTATCTTTGGCTGATGGGTTAGGGTTCAAATTTGCTTAAAAAATTTAATATTTACTTGTAACAAAAAAACAAAACAAAAGAAGAACAAACTACAAGGGAGCAATTACTTTTTCACAGCAATGTGTTCTTTGGTAGGTTGCCTCAGACTACAGATAAAGAATATAAAGCCTGCAGGGATTGCTAAAAAAAAAAAGTAAAAATGAGAACGAATAAGGCAAGCCAGATACCAGTATTAGATGATGAATTCGTTGCAAATAGTCACATCTGCTGCGGCTCCATGCGTGAACTTGTTAATTTATTCTGGTGAAATAGATTTTGGCTTTGCAAGCGCAGAATTCGCTCTTAGTCACTTCCTGTACATGTGGCTGATCCCCCAAAGACCCACAAACAGAACCTCCAGAGACCCTAATTTTCTCTCTTCTTGGCCAGACTCCCTGAGGTGCGGATCAGCCCCGCAGAGTGATATCTTTATAGGAAAGGCAAAAAAAAGCAACCAGTTCTTCCAGGAGCGGGCTTCAATGAAACATTACCCAGCTAAGACCTCTGAGATATGGACACACAGAGATAGGGCTGAGAGCCCTTGTACTACACCCCTTACATCCAGATTATAGTTCTGGTTTTCTTCATCAGCATCTACAAGTAAATTCAGCTCAGATAATTCAAGTCAGTGTATTTATAATTTACACCAAATGATCCAGTTTATAGAAATACACTAGTTTTCCTATAAATAGAGTCAAAGTAAATTTCAGTGGAATAAACTGACGACAACACCTTTCTTCTATCAATTACAATGTATAACATTGATGATCCATTTTTCTTGAAAACTATATTTTATCCAAAAAAGGGGGGGAAATAAACTCAAAACGTTCTGCAAAAATAAATGAAAACAATATTCTACTGTCTCAGATTCAATTGATTCTACTTGGTCTCATGTCAAATCCAGTTACCTGAACACATACCCAAGCAGCATTTGCCTTTCCTTGACACTACCCTGGGAATAATGGGTGGAAAAGGAGGCATTGAATAGGAAATGATATATAAGTAAAAAGCCTTTCACATTGGATCATTGTCACAGTACTCGAGACTATACGGATTGCAGGCAGCAGACCAAACACTGCTTCAGTCTGTGTTGAACTTGCATCTAGACAGGGCATATAGTAGCTCTGCATATCCTATGCAGATGCTAATAGGTGAGACAGTGATACACATCCAAAAATCAGAAGTCATAAAAATGTCTGTGGAATAAAAAGACCCAGAGGCAAACAGCACTGACAAGAGAGGTACAAAGGTACATGAAAGCTCCAATTGCCCACATGCAGGAGACAGACTGTGATGGAAATCTGTTGCTATTAAAAACTGAAACAAACTTTTTGTACTCCGTTTCAAAAAGTGATTAAAAGCAGCAAGATGAATTTAGTTGGCTATAACCTCTGCTTTTGATTTCAATTTAATGCATCTTTTCCTCTTTGAAAACTTCTCAAAGCATAAATATCTCGCTAGCCCCATTGATGCTGTAAAATAAACAAAAAGAAAGGGAAAAAAAGGAGAAAACTTAAAGCATCCTTGCTGCCAAAGCTAAAATTTCTATGCTTATACACAAAATAAATCAAAAACATGGGAGTTAAAATTCAATGTCACCTTGTGTGTTTATAGATAAATCTGTAGATATTCCAGACTCTAATTGATGCCAAGATGACTTCTGGTCCATTTTAATCACTAAAGATGGAGATTTAGGGATATCTATTTTACTTTAATCTCTCTTCCTCTTTTCATGTTTGGTCACTCTTTCCAGTTAATATTTCTCGGCCTCAGACAAGCTCAGTGCAGACAAAAATCAGTAAACATTTAAAGGACTGATGTTGCAATATTTATTTTCCTCACAGCTGTCTTTTCATGATCAGAAATCCATTTTAACTAGGAGTGCAGCATTTTCATTTAAAGGTGAAAGAAAGCCATGCACGGTAACGTGAGATGAATGGTGATGAATGGTATGCCACTTTGATAGTCAAACTCAGTGTTGTTCAAAGAGATGAAGGCATTAATCCAGCTCTTCTAAGGTTATTTTTTTTAAGTCAACACATTCTTTAAAAAGGGAAAATTAATAAAATCTTAAAAACACTTGCTTACTTTATTTTTTGTAAGGATTAAAAGAAAAATAAACTCTTTACACAACATATTCAGAACATTAAAATAAAATTCTGTAAAAGCTATTACTCATTTATGTTCAAACAAATACCAAGGCTTCTAATTCCATTTGCTGGTTGTCATTCAGCAATTACATACCTCTATTTAATGAATCCTAGTAGTCTTAATAGGGCTGTTCACTGAAAGAACATAAATGTGGAAACACAATCCATATCCTGTGAACTAAAGCCCTTCTATCATGTTTGCATGTTTCTTTTTTGAACAAATGAAGATTTTTTTCTTTTTCTGAAGAATGCAAGAGGAAAAATATACAAGTTTGTAAAGCAAGGTTAGACTCCTTCATTAGACTTTACATCATGATGCATTTTGACATCAAAAGATTTCCTTTTGCTTTTCATTAAATTGTTGGACAGACATGTTATTTTTCATCTTTCAGAATACTACAAAATAGACCTTGACTGGATAGAAAGTTGATCTCTTTGACTGTTGCAACTGCAAACCTGAAAGCAAAATTGCTCACCTGGCTGGGGGGGAAAAAAAGCTCAAATTTGGATTCAGAAGACAAACATGTGGCAGTTCCTCAGAAGACACATTTGTGTGACTGTAATTATGGTTTGGGTAAGTTTGTATGAAAACTTGGGTTAATAATGTTAAACCCCAAATACGTATGGCACATTTATGTTTTGTGCTTTAAGTGAATAGCACCTTTCTATAGGTAGAGCAGGTTGTGTCTCAATAAATATATGACTAATGGAACTGTTGACATAAAATCAACAAATATAAGAAATTAAAAGAAACCTGTCAATGATGAGGTGATGTGACATACAACATATATAATAATTTTTTGAAAAGAATAAAACCATCAGTTATGCTCAATTCTCACAACACAAGACTCCACTGCTGAAGTAAAGAACTAATTGGAGCTCAGGTAAAGTTCCCAGCAAAACATCGACATACATGTAAGTTTATATTAAAGCACAGCTGGTCATAAGTCATTCTTCACTACTTTTTCATATATATTACATAAAGTGAGCTTTGTTTATGTTTGAACCCTCATAAAATGTTTTTTTGATATGTAAAGATATGGTATAATAACATTTTCCATTAATAACGCTATAAGAAAATAGCGTTATTAATGGGATATTCTGGGACTACGACAGCTTATAACCTCCTTTAATTGTCATACAGTTTCTTTTTTCTCCCTACTCCTTTTCGAGCATGTTAAGATTACTGTGGTACAAAAATATATCTTTTGCATTCCTTGTTCTTGTGCATGATCTTTATACTACTATCATGTTCAAAATAAGGTTTCATTTCATTTCTCTGAAACCACTGTAAAACCATACAAAGCATTCAGAAATACTGTGCATGTTTCCATAAGTACTTAGCAGACAGTATGAACAGATAAATATGAATTAAGTTGCAAAATCTGCAACCCTGCAGAGATGAACATGAATATTTGAATAGAAATCATGGCCCACCGCGCATATTTTAACAGACTTACCCAGTGGTGAGCCCATGCAGGTGCCTCCATTCAAGCAGTAGTCTGTGCAGTGGTTCACCTCGCAGCGCTCCCCAGAAAAGTCGGGCCAGCAGTAGCACCTCCAGTCTCCTTTCTCATTGGCCAAGCAACGACCTCCATTCTCACAGGGGGGGCGGCAGAGTTCACCTGCACAACAGCAGAACTCCCTTTACTTCGGGTTCAGGGGTGTGCCGAAGTCACATCACATCAACCGGAAGGGTGTGCGGATAAAGTTTGAAAAGCTACTTTCACAGAGGTGTGAAGCCAAAGTCGAATCCCAGCAGGAGGGCGATTTGCTCAACCCAAGTGTTCACAATGCCTCATGCATAAGTGGTATTACTGCCATAAAACTGCTGCTAAAATGTAATTTGCTCATTTTACTGTGTGTAGCGGTGGGGAAAAAATCTTATGATATGGCACAAAGTCCCTGGCAATGCCTTTTTACATTTTGTCAAACCACAAACTTAACTATTAGATAGACATGTCACATATCAGGACTTCTTAAGAGAGTCGCATGAAAGAAATGATTGTTAAAAGAAGGAAATTATACTCATTTCCAGTTTGACCCCTAAGTATACAGACAAAGCTACAATGAAATGGTTCCGAATAAAGCAAATTCAAGAGTTAGAAAGAGCCAGTCAATGTCCAGACCTAAATCCAATTCAAAACCTGTGGTAGCACAGGACAAACATCCAATCCGACTGAGTTTGAGATTATTTTCAAAGGAATGGGCAGAAATGTCTGCTTTTAGATGGAGAGTTTGGAGGGGAATGAATATATGTGCATACCACACTTTTACATTTTTGATTTACAAAAGCAAATAGAAAGAAAGAAAAACTGTATTTTTTTAGTCCCTCTCCATGTTTATGCATTATTTGTTGTTGGTCTAGCATGCAGAACATTTATGATATATGTTTGTGGTTGCAATATGTAGAAAAGATAAACAACGGTCATAATCCTTTATGCAATGCAGAGGATTTCAGGATAACTATAGCCTACAGCACCTGAATTGTTGATGTCATTACAGGTGCCATTGACAAAAGCTTTTCCCTCTGGACAGATACATCTGGCCCCGGTTGGATTTAGCAGACACATGAAATCACAAGACATCCTCAAGCAGGGATTTGATGCTATGGAGAGAAAAGAGAAAAAATGTCCTTAAAAAAGAGCTAACAAGGTAATTTAGTTAGTTAGCAAGTAGAAATACTTGTTTGTTTGAGGAAAGTATGGCTCTTTTTTTTTTAAATGAAGCAATTAATTCAATGTGCTTTAATGTCTGGTTTGAAGAGTGGATTTTTTTCCTCAAGCAAGGAGAGGTGCTGGCTAAATTATGTATGCGTCGGACTTCACACTGAAACATCAACAACTTTGATTTGTAGATTTTTCAAGTGCTCCTCTTAGTTCTGCCTACAGCCCCCCACAAAAAAATAAATTCACATACTGGAAGCATTTCCTTAAAGATCCAGAATAAATTCCAGCAAAATTTCAAAATGTATTCATTAAAGGTACGTGATAAACAGATTTGAAAGCTGAGGCAAGAGGAAAGGAATCAAACATGCCCAAACTACATTCATCATGCAGACAATGTTAAAAATCTCAAACCACTTTATATTCAGATCTTGACCTGAAGTTGTGGCATCACATTTTCTCTCTTTCCAACAGCTACAACAACAATACAGTAAGTATACCATAAGTATGCTAACATAGAGGGCACAGAGCAATGATGAAAGAACTGTTTCCTATTTAAATTGTTGTTAGGAGGTTTTTGCTGAGGATATCAAGCCTTTACTTCACAGCTCAGTGCAACCTGAGTGCATCCTCTGCCCACAGACTTGCACATTTCGCACTACATGGCTGGCCTAATGAGTCTCTGGGGAGTGGAGGAGCTGCCCTGTAAGAGGAAAACTGACCAAGACTGAGCTCTCTTATGTTCTTCAACCATTGACACAAAAGATGTAACAAATACCAGACACGGGTTTACCGCATGAAGTAAGTGAGAGGAAGGACAAGGCTATATTGATTGGCTGCGTACCAAAGTTTCGAGATTTTTTTAGGCTTCATATCTGTAACAAAATATTGTATTTGACTCAAGTTCAATCAATAATTGCAACAACAAAAAAAATGGTTTAAGCCTGATCAAATTAAAATACACTTCCAGATTTGGAAAAATTGTGTAGAAAACTAGGTCTTGCTGATGGAGCATAGAGAAAAAGAGAAGAGGTTTCATCATCAACAAGCCAAGAATGTTTCAAGTCTTCAACTTAGCTTAAGACATTTTTATTGTTTGGTAGTTACACACAAGCATAGTCAGAACATATTTGCTGGATTCATTTAAATAAGGCCATATGTGTAGTTCTGTGATAGAGTTGAATGAAGATGATTTTCTTTGCATGACGTCCTGGGAAAATAGCGTTAAAATATATTAAAAAACAAATGTAAATTGACACAGGATCACAATTATACATTATAGGATTTAATTATACATAGTTAAAATCTAAACTTTTATGTCTCTAGTAGGTTTAGAGTTCAGATTATTTTAATTCAAACCAACAGTTTTAATCAGACAGAAAATGAAACATAAAATAATAATAATTCAACTTAATTGTCATTGCAATGTCACAAGTACAAGCAACGAAATGTAGTAGACCAAGCTTGATTCAAACCCATGCTCTGTAGACCAGGCTGGATTCGAACCAGGCTCTCCCGGGGTGGGGGGCATTTGCTTTAACCACTGCGCCAAATGCGTATATATTCTTGATATGTCTTGATTTCTTAATTTCAGCAATCAAGACACTTCTTATAAGTGGTAACCAACGTTTTTATGTTTGAAGTTGAAAGGTCTCTTTGCCACCACAATCTGCACTTCAACCACACTTTTTCTAGCCATCAGCAAACCTCTGCCATAATTCTGACTCGATTTTTGACAGTTCTTTCAGGCAGACTTGGAAGAGTCCATTTGAACTGGTTGATGCCCTGTCATTAACCCAGCTTGTGATCATAGTTCACAAATGTTCAGAACTGTTAAGGTCAGGGTTTCCCAAAACAATCCCGAAATTATTAAGGCTCAAGAATACCATGACCAAGAAACTGCTGGAACACCAGTGTCAAGATAAATATG
>CAEFZY010060085.1:0-65341 GCA_903066815.1 Brachyrhaphis roseni | reverse complement strand
GCCATTTGAATGCAGGAACATTAAAAGTGCCTTCAAATCAGCTGTTGTCTGGCAATTATTAGGGGCCTGCCATGCAAAGCAATGGCAGCACCTATTGTTATCCTCCCAACAAGGTGTCTCTTTATTATTGGGGCCTGCTATGCAATAGCAGGAACCTATTACTCTACACCCAATAAGGTGTCTCTTTATTATTATAGTTTAGTTCTTCTTCCGCCACCGTTATGTGGTATCAAACTGTGCAGAAAATTCCCGGCATTGGAGCTACTACTTTTGGTGGGATTCGGGCTTACCATGCCCACATAATATGCAAAAAACAAAGCAAAAATAATCACAAAAAATCCCTAGAGTGGAGAGTCACATGACCTAGAGGCAGAGAAACAGGGCCATTTTTACCCAAACTCATATTTTTAAATCGCCATCACGGCCACAAATATCGCACAATTGGTATGAAACTCGGTCATAACGTTGATACGTCTGTCTGCTCCGGTAAAATGTTTTCAAAATTTCTCTAGGGCTTATAGTTTTCTTTCAATGTGCTTCAGAGTAAAGTGAAGTTACAGCATTCTCTGACTAACACAGGCTCTCTCTGAGTCAGTCACACCTACAGATAATTAATTACCATAGCAACGGAACAAGGAAGGGATTGGGGGGGCGGGGCTCGAGCATTAAAGGTGACAGTGAACATCATTGATACTCGACCAACGTCACTATTCTGCGTCCTGATACGCACAACCGGGAAGAAAAATAACAACCATAGCGGACTGTAAAGAGCATTAAGTTGTTACTGTTCTGGCGCCGATCGGACAACAACTTCAAAATCGTAAGCTATGCTCCACCGTTAGCATCCATGTTTACTTCCGCAAACACTGAGCACTACTTCTTCTTTATGGTTGTGGGCAAAACACTGAGCACGCTCTCTATTTGTGATGATATTGCAGCCTCTACTGCGCATGCGGACTACTTTCAGATCATTTGAGTTATTTGGAAGTGTGAACGGCCACGCCAAAAAAAAAAAAAAATCGATTTGACAAAAAAAAAATCGGAATTATGTTACTTCAGGTTGCAATGTGAACGCAGCCTTACTGTGGGCCTCTTGGCTGCTTCTCATGATTTTCTTTCCCACCCTTGCTATTTTCATTTTCAAACAATGGTTTGAGCAGAAAAGAGAGATGTTCAAAACCTTTTTATTATCAGACTTTTAAACTGTTCCACAACCGTGTGTTGGTGAAGCCCAGGCAAAACACATTTTCCTTTGAAAGTTTAAGAAGTTTGAACACTATTGCACTGTAAATTTGGATCCCTCTTACTATCATTTTTAAATAGACTGTCCATTAGTGTGTATCATCCCCACTTGATAAAACCCCCCCCCTGTCATTAAGTGCAAACTTTAATTTCACCTTTAAATCATAACGTTTACAGTTTTCTTTCAGCTTGCATGTTAAGTTGTGAGTTTTCTGAGTCTGAATGTTGAGTCACTTGAGTGTTGAATAATTTCAGAAATGTTATATTTGGCTCCTATGAAAAACTTGTGAATGCGAAACATCAGATGAAAGCCACAAGTCCCACAGTGTGAACCTCAATGCGGTCGTCTGAATGAGGGGTTGCATAAAGGACAAGCGTAAGTTTAGATTAACTTAAAGGGTGCCAAAAGCATATCCTCTTACAGTGTAAAAGGACAGAGGTATAGGACAGAAGAGCAGTACTGCTTTATTGACCTGCCTAACTAATGTACACATAGGAAGGAAAGGTCATGCTTCTAAAATTAGCAGTCGTAATTCTTGCATTCCTTGAAAGAAATGAGGATTATTTTACAGAAAAATGCATATTAAAAGACAAAAGTTGTGATGAAATCAATGTGTAGTTTTGGTTTTGCATTTGAGATTGTGTCCAATGTTTGAGAAAGTTCACATGGTAAACCAAAGAGAGAAATCTCAGGCTCTCACATGCTGACACTTCAGCTGTGTGGGGTCACTGGCAAACCTTTTAAAGGTCACTTTGGACATATTCCTCATCAAGTTAAAGGTCAGAATATCGTCTGCTATTCTCCTTCGTTCTAGCAAATCATGTCTCCCTTTTACCTTACTGAGTTTTATGACAGCTAGGAGAAATTACAGAGCATAATCCATATTTTAAAAATGCAGGATTTGATGGGGAGAATTAAATGTTTGAACATGGTAGTGTGTTTTAAATCATTTCTGTTTACTAATGAAGCATCAAAAATAGTCTACGAAGTGAATGGGAGATTAAAAATAGTCCTGTGTGAGCAGTGAATAGCTAGCCTGACCACAAGTAGCAATGTCATTGATATTAAAGGCTTGAAAAAAAAAAAAGTTTAAATATTAACTTAAGCAGATCCTCAAAGTCTTTGCTTTGCACAATTATACATTCTGGAAAGCCTGCACTTACCCTGAGCATCGCCTCCAGAAGTCAGCACTGCAATCGCCCGACCCTCACCCATCTTAGTGGGGTCGGTTTTAACGGGTTGCGCCATGGTTCTGGTTCTGGTTCTGATCCTGGTCCTGGGACTGAAGTTGGCTGACAGAAAGAGGCCCTGAGTGTAAAAATCTCTGCTGCCCTGCTGGACTCTGAGGAGCTCAAGGTGCCTCTGCAGTAACCCAGCCTGCCTGGTATGAAAAGTGAGCGCAGTTGCAAAAGTGCCCAGCTTAACTACTCTATTGGCAGCCATGTAGGCACACATAGTTGTGACGGATTTAGACACAACACACACACATACAGTACAGTACACACAACTAGTTAGAAATATTTAACACCCTCACCCTTTAATATTAAACTAAAACTGATGTTATCATTTTGAGATGCTTGTTATTAAAAATATATATATTTACCTTTCAGAAATTAAAACCAGCCACATTTTTCAATGGTAGAGTATGCACTTGTATTTTCTTTAATTAGTACTGGTCATTTTGGCTTTAAACCTTGTAGTACTTTGAATTTACACTCAATGTTTTCGAATATGAAAAATACGACTCTTCGTACTCACAGTGTGTCTTGTGGACATTTTGTACCCACTACTTTGAAAACAGGTTTTCTATATTCTTTACATGGTGTGCGGTAAGGACATGTGGCTGTGAGACGTCAGTGAATATTATCTATCAACAGGAGGTTGCTAAAAGTTATTTTTGGTTTGATCAGCAGTATCAGTCAAATGGCCCAAATTGTTAATAAATTTATATTTCATTTCTATATGTAATGTTATATTTCCTTCCTGTACTTTTTTTTATTTACATGTTTATTGTATCATTTGTCATTATTTAATTTAATGTATGTCACAATGTGATGTGACCGCATGTAAAACTTCCAGACTAGGCTTGAATATGGATGAAATTTTATACCTTTTTCCAAAAATTTCACTAATCAGAAGATACATTTTTAAACACACATTTTTTAAAGAGATTGATTGCAAATGGACAATTAAAATTCAGAGATCCCAGATACAGATGATGTGTAAGTGGCTCCAGACTAGTAAGGCTCCTTTCTTGATTTTAAAAACTTGTCTTAAAATCTGAAGTTGCAGATACCTTGATGGTTGCCCAGTTTATGTTTTTAAAATTTAATTACATATTGTCTACGTCAACAATTCTAAAGATAATTTTAAACCACAATTTGTGTTTTGCAAAAGGATTTATACCCATTAAGCCTTTTTTCATTTGTCACATTACATAAAATAGTAGAATTGTACCGTAAAAGATAATAATAATAATTAGTATTTTTTAAAAATAAAGTATGAAATATACTTGGCATTTATACACTACACATTGTAGAACTACCTCCTGGTGTATTTACTGCTGCAAGATCTTTTAAGAGGGTTATGTCTCTGCGGTCTTTGCACATTTGAAAGCTGATTTTTTTTCTTTTAACCAAAATACATCAAGTTAGGTCATATTTGATGGACATTATCTACTTATTCTGACTGGGTCTTTCCAATACATGAAACTGCATTTATCTAAGTCATTTAGTTCTAGTTGAATGTTTAGTGTTATCCTGCTGGAAAGTGAACCTCTGCCTTGTTTCAAGTCCTTTGCTGCATATAAATTCATTTTCTTCCAGGACAATCTTGCGTTTTGCTCCATCCATCTTCCCATCAACTCTTTGTTCCACCTGAAAGAAAGTAGCCACCTAGCATGGTGACTGTCATCACCATGTTTCACTGCAGAGATGGTGTTTTCAGGGTCTTAGTTTCCTTCACAGTTGACATTTTGAATGACAGACAACAAGCTTGGTCTCATCTGATAAAAGAACTTTCTTCCGTGTGTTTGTTGTCGCCTACGAAAAGTTTTGCTGATTGTTTCTTTCAGTAATGATTTTCTTCTCGTCACTCTGCCATAAAGATCAAATTTGTGGAGTGAACATAGTTGTGCTGTCAACAGATTCCTCCCTGTGGAGCTGTGGACTTCTGCAGGTCCTCCACAATTACCTCTTGGCTGCTTTTCGGATTAATGCTCCCCTTGCTTTGCTCAGCCTGTCAGTTCAGGTAGATGGCCGAGTCTCGGTAGGTTTGCATTTGTGCCACTGTCCTTCCATTTTCAAATGACAGAACTGTGCTCTGTAAGATATTTAAATATGGCTGCAATGTGACAACGTGTGAAAAAGTTAAAGGGATTTCAATTCTTTTACAATGCAAAACATGTTAATTAATTTTTCATCAATGATGATTGTCTGTGTTGGCTACTCTCCAAAGTTTAGCTGCTGTTACACTCACCTACATGTTTCATAACAAAACTGAAAGTCTTTCTTTCTTATCAGTACTGCCTCTTGAATCACAACCCAAGTATCTCTCACCTACACATTCAGATGCAGAGGCATCTCCACCTGGACAGGTAGAATGAAACAAATTAACTCAGGCTGCAGAGGAATCTTCATACTTTGCTGTAAAATCTTCTCACATGATAAACCTTCTCTACGAATGATGAATTGCTCCAGCATATGTCTCCTCTATTATCCACTTTGTTTATTAGAAACATTTCCCCTTCAGTGAGTAAAATTCCATATCTGTACATTACAGACGTGCCTTCTCCCACTGGTCTTATCTTGATAGAAACAGATGGTGGAAGGTTGGCTGCTTTAGATTTTGTGTGAAAGCAAAAACCAGATGGAAATATGTTTGTTTTGTTTAACCTCATCAGAAAAAAAAGTCTTCCCTTGAGTTCACTTTGTTAGATAGGGCTAGGTCACAACAAGGGCGATGGATATTTGACATTGATGGTTCCTACACACATAGTCTGCAATTTACATTTGACTTTAATAGGTTTACATACAAGAAGTTAACCAATGAGAATGTCAGCTAGTTTCTGTTAGTTTGTAATGTTCTTATTTTCCATCGGACACATATAGCGTGGCACATTGTGTAAGTAATGAGAGTCAGCTCGGTGCTATAGATCATATTAAGTCTGTGCATGTATTAATTAAAACAGTCCATTCATCGAGAACAACCTGATCGTCACTATCTCATACAATTTGCAACTAAAACACTACAATGTCAAAGCATACATGATGCGCAACTATTTAAATGCAACATGTCATTTCTGTTTATGAAAAGATCTGAAAAAGTTAAAGGAGTATGAACAGTAAGGCAAGGCAATGTATCAATTACAATCAGGCTGCTGAAATCAATGAGACAACAGCACACGTCTGTGTCTCGCCTGCTTCAGGCTCGTGACCCGTCCTGACTGTAAATAGATACAGCGACTATCTATAAAACTCACAGTTACTCCTCCTCCTCACCACCATTACCGTAAAACTGCACAGTCATTCCTGTAACTGAACATGCTAACATGTACCATAATTTACTATTTATTATGTTGTAAACAGTCACAGAAAGTTGAAACTTTTTTTAATGAAGAATAAATTTGAATGAGCTGACAAATCCTTCATGGACATGCAAACATAAATAGACTGAAACAAACATAAAACATATAAAATACGTGTATTTACACCAATTACTTACCATGACCTTTGTTTCTGAACCATCGCAATAGACCCAAGAACAATGCAAAGCAGAGTATCTGCAGTGTTGCAGAAACATCGAGTTGCCACATCCTCTCAGTGCCTTTCTTGCAGGAAAACTATTGTGGATCAGATCTGTATTAATAGCTCATGTCGCTTTTATATTGTGGAGTAACGGCGCTCATCAGTAAAGCATGTTCAGTACGCAAAAACAGCCCACAGATAGGTCTGCAACCATCTGAGGGCGAAGCAGCTCCATGTTTAACTATCAAGTTTGTTGAGTTGAAAAAGTTAAAAAGGTTGAAAACTTAATGAACAGAGTTCAAGTAGAATCAGAAAACATTATAATGTGTATCTTGATCTACCACCGAAGTCAAATATTGATGACTGTTTAACTACAGGAACAAGGTATTACAACTACAAAGGTTGAAATTATAATCGGAAAATTGTAGTTTTGACTCAGTGGAATATTACCAGGATTTCCAGAAAAGGAAAATAAAAAATTAACTAGAGAAAACTCCTCAAACAGATATACTAAAGAACATGACATACAGTATGTCATGGATGAATACATAAGAAGCTGATCAAGGTAATGGACTCACACCATAAAAGACAAAAGCATAAAAAGCTTGGGATAGATTATTTAAAATCAAGTTTGTCCACATCTTTGTCAAGCTTGCATTTAATTTTATTTCTGTTCCATCTTTGCTTCCTGTTTTATTCTGGAGATGCTTTGCATCAGGTCTAGTTTCAGTGTCTGATTATCAGACATTGTTGGTCATTTCCTTTTTTTGGTGGTTCTGCTTTAAAGTGTTTTATTTCTTTATTCAAATTAGCCTATTTTTCCCTCTGCGTTCTGCCCAATCACTAATCTACACTTAGGCTCTAATACAACCACTCAGCTTGAGTTAAAAAATGTGTTAATAATTCTCAGGATATATGAATTTTTAAAATATGGTTTCAAAAACAGAAGCTAGTCATTGGAGGAATATAAACACAAATTACATTAAATTAACGTCACAAAAAGAGACCATGAAACCTTTATTCTAATTAATGAGCAGAGACAAAGTTGCACTAAATGCTTCAGGAATTGCTTAACTATGTAGCACTTTATCAACAATAATTTATAAGAAACAGAAAATAATATCTGTATTAATCTGTTTTTATTTGCAAGATTGAAAAAATAACAATGAAGTTGTTTACAGTCTGCCTTGAGAGGCTTTAGTTAAGTACAGTGGTATTATAATACGGTGTCAGTGTTTGTGTTCAATTCCCTGAGGCGACACTGAAGCCTGCAGACTGGGAGTTACGTCGCATTGTGACACTAGTGTGACTGTCATACCAGAACATATTGAGGTTACGACTGTGAAGCACAGGCAGCTAGACTCTGAATGTATTCAAACACACACAGTTAGTAAATATGAAGAATTTAATTCAGCAGGTTTGATTTTGCAGTGATTCATCAACTTGGTGAATCTCTGCAGATCCTGACTAAACAGACACCACAAATCAGACGAGACTGAAGCAGCAAAATTACTTCTTAAAACGGACACGTCACTGAATACAAAAGGGAATTCATCAAATCCACACGACTCGGGTGGCATTTGTGCTGTTACCTCTTTCTGCACCATCTTTTTTTATTAAATTGTGAGTCTCTGGGGCTGCTGAGTGGCATGTAGCTCTCTCCTGAGGCAAACCACACCGATCAATAGCACCATTTCCAGGTAATCCCCGCTCCTGTCTATTTGTAGACTGTTAACACTCGGGTGGCCTGTAATAAACCATATGGATCAATAAAACAACAGTTCAACACAAAACACTTCCACCTTCAGCTAATGCAGTGAGACACAGACTGGATCTGACTGCAGTCTGACCTTTCACCAATTACCTGAATTACTCAGTTCGTAATCAGATCATGTTGTGTGTAATTGAAGCAGATGCTTTGAAAGAGATGTAAAGTTACGAAGCGGATGCCAAAGGTTTGCCCACAAATGTTGCTCTGACATTTACAAGTTTGTTCAACTCATGTCTTTGCATCTTCTGGCCCCATAAATTTGTTGTTTATCTTTAACTCTGGTTATTTACAAAATGAGGCACATGTGATCTTCTACCTTTGAACTGTTTCACCTGCGTTCATCCCTCATAATAATAACCATCTAACAAAATGGTGGTTCTTGTCTGAAGCCTCACCTTCTGCTCCAACCAAAGTGCAGGAAATTATCTGAATTTCTGGGGTGGGAATAAAGGTATCATAGTTTTACACCAGTTAGCAGCTGCAAAGAGGGCCGTCTACTGAACACATGGGGGCGCTGAATCCCCATTGACTGTGCATTCATAAAAACAACAGAAAACTTGTCCAAGTCACAGCTGACAGAACGGTTACATATTTTTGTCTGGTGCTTGTGTTCCCCTTTTATAAATGCCACCCTGGACAGCTGTCCATATATATTTGAAGTCCCTGCTTCCCACACACATCTATATCTATATACTGTATATATATAAATCCTGCAGTGGACCTTTGTTAAGCTTAATGGCCACTGGCTAAAAGAGACAGGCGTTTGTGTGACATTGTATTAATACCCCAGGAGACAGAAACTCAAGGATTACTAATTGATGGTTCCTACAAGTTTTGATCAACTTAAAAAAGTAAAGCATAAATAATTAAAGACACAATTCATCTCCATTTATTTTAAAGTGGTTGTTAGAGGTACCAAAAACTTTGCCACCTCTGCTTTCTTAGCATGGGAAACTGATACTGTAAAGGACATTTATACTTCTTCATCAGATGTACCAATAAGTGCAGCTGACACTTATATACAAAACTTATATATAAATACTGGTTTAAGGTGGATTGACAAGAGGTGAATCCTATGAAGTCAATTTTGAGATAGATTGTGGTCGTCTCCTACTTTATGTCCTTAAGTAATATAGAGTAATAGTCAGCCAAAAGGTGGCAGCAGTATCTGATCCTTCCCTTCCTTGGGCTTTATCAGTGCTTGTGAAACACGTGTGCGGAGCTCAGGCCTAATAAATCATGTACTGAATGTATCAGTGGAAATTTTGTTAGATTTTATTGCAGTTTAATCAGCTCAATGAATGTTTTAATAGGCTGATATTTCAGAGAGGAAGCAGCAATACAGTGATAAATTACGAGGGGTGAGCTGCCCGGGCTCTCCCGTCTCCCGCTCTTGTGTGTGCCTCCAAAATCATTCAATTATTTTCTTGCAGCGAATGGATACCTGCACAGCTATCTGTCCACTCGCTGGTGCAGGCGAGTATAGTATGACTCACAAGGATTACTCATTTTCTGTTTAAAGCGGACATATTTATAACCTTTGCCCCCACAGTGCTACACAAACGTCTCTCTTTCTGCCTTTTTGTTCATAGTTTGTTTCCTCCTATTTGGTGGACTTTTTTTCTTCACTCCACTAAGCGTGAGGCCAATGCATTTAACACGTGTTTAACCCTTCTTTTACCTTTTAGGATTTCCCTTTTTTCTGTCATTTATGATCCTTACTTCCTTTTTTCTCCTGGATTTCATTTCTTTTAAAATTTCTATACTTATACCTGACCTTTTTTCACATTTGTTTCATACTTATGCATCTCCCTAGTGGGCTGGAGGCTGTAATTAGACCATTGGGGTCTCTTGCTGGATAAGTATGAGGGAGAAACATAAACGGCAGCTTTCTTCTGCTGCAACAATAAATCAAACTGCTCCCTTTAGCCCCCTATACACAATATCACTACACTGCATTCAGCTCCTCTTCTTTGCAAAAGCAATTCCGTCATGTCTTGTTAGCTCATTTGTCTTCATCAAGACCAGTGGGAGGTCCAAACCCTGTCCTCTCACCCCCCAACCCACCCCATCAATGCCAAGCACCATTGGTCAAAGCAGAAGCAACCTGTGCACGGGCGCCGGTGTTGTTTTGCTCCATGTAACAGCTGAAAAGAAGGACGGCTCTCCAACCAATCCCAGCCTGGCCCTTCAGATCGGCTGCAATATTATTAATGAACGCCTGGTTAACACACAAGGCGTGCTAATGACATTCAGGGCCAATTAAGGGATGACTAATTAATGAGACATTTCCTATAAGGCTTATTGATATGTTAATTTGCAGTCAAATAAATCACAGTCTTAATTGTGCTGACTTGAGGTAATAAGATTTTCATTACACATAACGATGTATTGTTAAGACGAGTCAGTTTACCCAGAAATGCAGTCTTTATTCAAACTTTACAAGATTTATAGGGAATGTTAAAAACAATCTGTTATTTTTTTCTTTTAGAGACACTTGCTTATTTATACTTGGTCATACCGAGATGGATTCTAGTTTTCCTTTGCAATTACAGTTGTACTCAAACTTCAGGTTAGACAGGAGGATTGTGTTGGTATTTGTAAGTAATCCATGCAAAGTAAGACATGCTGCATGGTGGATCGTTCTAATGGGGAAATAGCAAAAGTTTTGATGTTTTTTAGTCTTGTTCTATTTGACACTTCTGTGCTGTTTTATAACATTATAATTGTTTTGTATTACATTCTATTTATACAGTGAACAAGTCATTCTCATTAGGAAGCTAAGCAATTTCATATTTTTTTATTCTTTAACTTCTCATTCAGTTTACTTCACAGATTTTGTTTAAAAAAAAAAAAGCATTATTGTGACATGTTTTGAAGTAAAACAATTCTGGACCTAACAGATGCTGCTTCAGGTATTATGAGGTATCTCTCTCCCAGCTTTGTACATCTACTGACACAAATGTTTGCTCATTGTTTATGAAATACACCAGCCTCAGATGGACTGGTTTCACAGTGAAGATGGTGTCCACAATATAATTTAGAATGTAGACCAACGAGTTAAACTTTGATCTCATGATGACCAGAGGACCTTCTTCCACATGTTTGCTGTGTCTCCTATTGGCTTGTGGCACACTGTGCAGATTTTCTTGATGCTTTGCTGAAAGAAACTGGGATGTACTCAGTTGTTATCTCAGCACAGCAGAAGTCTTTCAAATGTGCTCATTTGGATCGACACATTTTTCCTCATCCTTTTGCAAAACGCATAACACAAATGTCAATCAGTCCAAACTCAATTGCTCTAAATATTGTGACCAAATAGAAATGTTTATAATTATTAGAAGCTACCAACATCAGCATGAAATCACTGAAGCACGTTTGACTCTCCTTCTCATAAATCTTCAATTAGCAGTCAGTCTTCGGGCCTTAAACGGAGCCACGTCTGCAGCAGACGTGCTGTTGTTCTTTCGTCAACATGCATCTTAAAGAACAACACAGATCTGAAGCATGTCAACATGTTGTCCCACGTGAGCTGCAAATCTCTGCAGCTCCTTTTGGCTCCTTCGCACATCATGATTCTTTTCTTTAAGCCTATCTGTTCAGGTGGACAAGTATGTCTTTTCACCAAACTGATTCCATTTTCAGATCATTAATTGAACAGCACCCTGTGAGATGTTTAAACCTCATGCCTTTACAACCTAATCTTTCCTTTTGTATATACTTTTTAACAAACATCATGTTTTACTCCACAATCATGCACTTCTTTTGTTGGTTTATCATATTAAAAACTATCATATTAAAAACCCACTAAAATATATTGAAATTTGTGACAGTTTGAAAAGGACAGGTATGAATGCTTTAATATTTTGTCAAAAGTTTAAAAAAATGTTTTTAAAATGCTACTTTGAGAGTATGTTACTTAAAATAAAACAAACCACCATACCTTATCTTTAGGTTTACAAAGGGATCTACATGTATCCTGGCAACAATCCTAGTCAATTGAAAAAAGAACAACTCTACAGCAGAAAATATTGTATCTGAAATCAGGCATTACTATGTTTGCACCTTTGCTAAATAAACCTTTAGGTCTGACTATAAGCCGCTGTACATGGAGAGATTTTGTCCAAACGCTTAGCCATTAGAGGTTTGGAGCCAGTTAAGAATAACAATGCAGATAAACAATGGATGTTGCCCCCACACAAACAAACAAACAAAAAACATCAGGCGATTCGAAAAATATGCAGCTCTTTGGCTGCACCTTGAAAACCTTTAAAGCTATTTGTTTGACTCCTTAAGACAGCAAAGAATCTAGTTTTAAATTAACAAAACTAGAAAGCTAAACTGCTGAAAGCTTGGATCAATAAGCACACTTGTTTGGACAGCTTTGATATTAAAGACACACAAACAGCGACTGTCGTCAGACGCTCCCCTCCCATGTCACAGACGTTTGATTGGCAGCTGCCAATCCAGCTGATGAGAGATGACTGAAGGGGTCACCAGCGATACCAGTGGGGATGGCTGTGTCGTCAGCGGCTGACCGGTTTGGAGGGGGATGGAAACAGACACGGTCCACTGTGTTCTACTGGGATCTCCTTTGTCTCACCCAGGAGGGACGTGCAAGTCAGAGAGTCAGTCATTCACAAACCTGTTCAGTGCAGACAGGATAACAGCAGGACCTGTCCAAAATTAGACCGAAATATGTCTAAGCCCCTTTTCTATCCATCAGAAGATGGATAAGAAGCATGATAAGAGGAGACATGCAGATTAAAACAAGGAGCAGAATGCATCTCACGTCCACGCTCCTGCCAACTGGATACAAATAAAAGGAAGAGGAGGGGAATTGAAAAGAAGCATGAAACAAGAGAAAAGCTAAATGGCTGGAGGGAAGCATACAAGTGTGCTTTTTTAAATAAGGTTGTATATTTTGGTCACCATCTCTGCAGTGGTGGGAAGAGGAGATGTAAGGAGGGAGAGAGGGTTTATAAAGCGCCAGGAGAAAGTGTCAAAAACAGGCAGCTACAGAGACAAAAGCAGGATGCTGAAAGTATTCACCTTTTTAAAAAAGCAGACAGTCAGAAAAAACACTGCAAGCACTGACAGAGGCCATTAAGAGTCAGATGTTGCACTGAAAGTGTGAGAGATGAGGCTGTATTCAGAATGAAGATGGAAAACGACAAAGAGGAGCAAAAGAGATGTAATGGAAGAGGAGCCATCAGTGCTTTTTGGTTTTTTGGCCCATGCTAACCTAAACCTTTTAACATGGCTGTTTGTTTCTTTCTCTCTCACACACATAGTGTGTCTTTCTATCTTCACAAGGACTTTCCATTGACCTCAATTCATTTCTACCCTAACTCTGACCCTAAATCTAATCAGAACCAGTACATGCCAAACCCCAAATTGATGCAAAAACACAAAATCTTACCAAGAATATTTGGTCTAGTTTCTAGTGAAAATATTGTAATTTTCATCAATAATTCCTTTATATTCATGAAAAAGTAATAGTTTCTCTGGGAGATTATTTAATTTATAAAACGCAAAATATGTCTTGTTAAGTCAAATAATCTGCCATATTTTTATCAATATTAAGGAATTATTAACTTAGAACAAGTTCCTATTTCTTCCTGGAAAGTTGTTTGTGACATAGTTTTGTCTTATTTCAAGTGTACTGACATATTTGCACTAGAAATAGACCAAAAATAGTTGATAACATTTTGTGTTTTTGCAGTGAACCTTAACGCCTAACCCAAAACAGCACATCATGTGATGGGACCAAGGCTTAGGGCCCCATAAGGAGCAGTCGGTCCTCACAACATAGTATTTGTTGGAAAAATGGTCCTTAAACTGTATCGAATGCAGTTTAAGGGCCACACACCCCCCCCCACACACACACACACACACATATATCTGCAATAGAAAGATTCATTCCTCCTGCAGACAGTCTGATCCCGTCTCCCCGGGGAGGTGTTAGTCAGGAGGAATGTGAGGGGCTTCGTTTGGACACCAAAGTGAAGGCGGTAATTCCCATTCTACCCGGAGTGCAGACACACCCACCGTCCCAAAACACACCATTTCTCAAATACACATGGAAAACCACCAGCACAGGTGAGTGTGTATTTAGGATGGTCACCCATTACATGAGATCCTACTAAAATCCCTCCTCTTCTGGACGGGAAATCTAGGTGGAGGTCAGCTGTAAACAGGGAAATATAACTGGTTATAATAAAAATGTTTGGATCAAGAACATTTTACATCAGACATGGATTGGTTACAAACAAATTTTTACCAAGTATTTTTTCTTTTAATTATAGTTTCAAAACCAAATCAGTCTCTATTCATAAAAATATATTTGTCACCCAGCTTGAGTTTCCTTCCCCCTGGTCCCGCCCAATACTGTAATTGATTGACCAGCTACATTCAGTCCCGGTTACTGAAGAACAACAAATAGGAACAGATTAGAAACAAACCAGTGACATCTATCACTACAAAGACATTTCTTAAGGATTTGGGGTTCAAGCTAACCACAGTAATAGTATCCGCTGCTGAACCTTCACAGAAGTGGACAACCTGCCAAAAGTACTCAGAAATTACACTAATGTCTTATTCAGGAGGTCATCATAACATATTGTGAGTCGGGACGCCATGTGTAGTCAGAACAAACATTTCATCATCGTTCGTCGTCTTCTCCTTTTTATGACATTTGGCAAACAAAGTATTGATGTGCATCACTGCCATCTACTGGAGTGAATTATGGACCGTAATGCTACATGTACATTACCCCACCAAAATAAATAAATAAATAAATAAATTCTCCAAAACGCACATTTTCCTGTTGGATGTTTTCCCATTTTAAATAAAGTACTATTTAACCCTGTATGATCAAATGTAATCTGGATATAACTTCCTCCTTTCTATTTCGTCCTGTTCTCCTCATTGCACCAACTTTTCTTTGAATGCTGGAAAGCCACCTACCAGTTCTTTCTTCTTCCCACTGTTTCTGCCATCTTTCCTTAACCTTTTGTTTAATTGAGTTGTATCTTTATTCGTCTCCTATAACAATACAACGTCACCGTCACAGTGCCACCTTCTGGCCACACCAAGTAATGAAGTTGTTTCTCAGTATACATTAGTCATGGAAGGAACAAAAACAAAACCTAAAACATTTCAGGACTCATAAGATCCCTACTGAAGACAAAGATCTATTAAATACGAATCTTAATGATCTTCACCATTTCATAAAATTATGTAGTGAACTGGCAACACAAAATGGAGCTTTTAGATCTAGTGTAATACAAACACAACATTTCAGAACAAATCCTATCTACAGTCAAACATAGGGGTGGTAGTATGATGGTCTGGAGCTGCTTTGCTCCTTCTGGAAAGAAGATGACTTCTCATGATTGATGAAGCCATGATTTCTGCTCTCTTGCGAGATAAAAAATTATGCAGGAAAACGTTGGTCCGTCAGTTTCTGACCATAAGATCAAGGATCCAAATCACACCAACAGAAAAAAAAAAAAAACATGAATGGTTTATGTAACGGTGTTTAGGTTGCAGAATCACACTTGCTTTATATCTATCAGTGCAATGGGGAAATAGCGCCCCCTCTCTGTGTGGCTGATTATATGTTGCTGGCTCTTGTACTCATCACACAGTGTAGAAAAGTGCTAGCAACACATAAAACATCATTTTTATCAACTTGGATAAATAGAGTGTAATTAATATTTACTAGATGTGTGCCTGGCACCAATTTTTGTACTTTTAGTTTCTTTAATACTATAAAACACTAGGTGCTAAAGTTAAAAGCTAACATAACGCTCTGTTGTAGTGTGCTGAGTGAAGCTGAGCTGCTTGCACTGATTCAAACCCCGATATGTTCTCATTCAGAAAATAAACTGCCTGATCACCCAGAAACTCCTTGTCTTCGTTAAAAAACTACACAACGCAGAGTCAAGGTATTACTTGGGTCGGCCTGGTACAGTGGAGTGAAACATAACCTGGTTACACTTAGAATGGCCTAATCAAAGTCATCATAACCTTAAATCAGCTGTTCATGCTAAAAAAAACATCCAATGTGGATGAATTAGAACAGTTCTGCAAATATTATGGATGATAATTATATGAGGTTGTATATTTTGGTCACCATCATCATTTTCTTATAGACTTTTTAAAAAACTCATACTGCACTGTTTCATATTTAGGATAAACTGGAATGTATGTGTGATTGAATTAAAATAATTGTGTTGTAAAATGCCTTGAGACGACATTTGTTGTGAATTGCTGCCATATTAATAAACTGAATTAAACTGAATTGAAATCCTCACATCAGTCCAAATCTTGTTGAAAGATTACAGACAATACATATTCACAATTTAGTTTTGAAGGCTGAATGTTGAAAGGTAATCCCTTTGAAAATAAAATATGACTCCAACCGTGTTAACATGGAGGAGATAAAGCAGTTACAAGGTAGACATGGAGAGGTGAAAGAATGGGTGTTTGTAGCAAGATCAATACAAAGCTGTGCAGTGACACCATATTCATCCTGGGGGCCTATCAGCGAGAATGTCAACAGCCTCTGGTGAGACGGACTCCCCAACTCACCTTTTTTTTCCTGCTTTACCAATTCATTATGGACGCGCTTGCTGGGCCTCATTAGTAGAGGGCCACACAATGCTCCTTCCACAAACAAAACAAAACGCCACACAACAGTAATTGCCTTCTTCGTGCGTGTCTCCGCCTCCGAGCTTCCTTCTTCAGCTGACACCTGCAGTGGAGAAGTTGCACAGAAAACTAAACGACACACAGAGACGTCTCTCTGCAACCGTTTATTATTTTTCCTTCACATTCGGCCGTTCATTGCATAACCAACAACCAGCACGTAGACTCCTCAATTAGTTTTAGTTTTTACTTATTTATATGTTATCATTTTGACCATTTTTGCCCCCTTTTTGCTGCTGATAATGAAACAAAACCTGCTTGGCAATCAGCAAGAATAAAAAAGGAGTGTAAGGGAGAGCAGAGAAGGGAGACAGAGAGCAGAAGCAACAACGAAAATTGGCAAAATAGACAGAAGGGATGCTCTGCTGCTTGGCTGACACACATGGGGGTCTCCACAGACTGAGAAGATGCTAGTAGAAGGGAGGGGAAAGAGAGACAGAGAGTTTTGTGGCGTGGTAAGCAGCATCCACCCCTCCTCCTTTGCTGCCAGTCTCTACTTCCCCCACCATGGTGGAACTGTATGCTTGGCTTCTCCCGGTTTCTTTAGCATTCCTCTCCATGCTCTCCTAAAGCCTGGGAGAGGACTGAGGCAGACAGCAGGGCTTGTCATAGTCACAGGCCTCGATCTAAACAGCAAGTGTGGCTGAGTGTGTGTGTGTGTAAGATCGGCAGAAGGCCCTTATGAATGCCTACTGCGTCTGATTATAGTTAAACATATTTCGATAAATAATGTTTTTAATAGCAGTGTTGCTAATTTGTGTATTCATGTCTGCTTGTTCTCTGGTTCAAGCTTTGTACTGCTTATCCAAAAACTACAAGCTGTCATAAATGCATAAATGTCAATTGCAACTCAGAACTTTTTACCGTAAAAACAACTTCAATCACGGAGCTGCATTTAAATGTAACAGCTATCACTGAAATTTTGTTACAAGATGCAGACAATAGAAACTAAATATTTCTTTACAAATTTGATGTTCTCCCAAAACAGTATGACTTGTAAGAAATGTTTTAGATTTCCTTTCACAATCATCTCACTAAAGTTTGCTGTGATTGTAGCCTATTTCTATTGCTAGAACTGATGTAATTGAGCCAGGTTTATATTGTAATTTAACTTTTATTTTTTTCAGGTAAGTTTTTTGAGAACAAATTCTCTTTTTCAACAGCAACCTGTCAAGGCCACCTTCCTTGCACACACTTTCTCTGCTCTTCCCAAACCTTTTTATAAAAATTATATCAGAACTTTATGTTTATTTCCTTGTCATAAAGCAAAAACTTTAACTAATCTAGAAGTATTCTTAGAGTCACTGTCCTTTTGTAGGATTTGTCTTTGCTGGAGCTTTAACTCCAGATGTTGCTTCAGTATTTCCACATGCCTCATTATGCCATTAATTTTGTCAAGTATATCAGTTCACCCTGCAAAAATACACTCACACATCATAAGACAGCCGCCATACTTCATATTGGGGATGCCTTCTTTTGCCTCCGAAATGAATCAGTAGACATTTGGACATGTCTCTATAAAGAAACATCTTTGCTTCTCTTTGCAATTCTTTGAGGAGGAAATGTATTAGATTTTTTTCAGTAGGATTGACTACTTTTTATAGGATCTAATTTTGTTGTTTACGAAAAATAGAAAGACATTAATACTTAATTATTTATTTATTGCAAGTCATATTGTTACTGTAACATGAAACATTATCATTACATGTTTTTTCAAATATGCAGCCTCAGTATCAACATGTCCTTTGTATGAAGAACGATGTGTGGTTTGTGATAGAGTGGGATCTTTGGCAGTAATGACAGAAAAGCTCACTGGAAGCATAAAAATTCACTGCTACATCTGCCTGTCTTTTGTTGTTTTTTTTTTTTTACATCTACAAATTACTCACCATGCTTTGATCAACAAGAAGTGGAGTCTAATGAGTAAAATCTGTCAGGAAGACGCTGAGCTGCTACGTGTGAGCATGATGAAAGAATAGGAAAATACAGCATGTTTTGCTTCACACAGAAGATGTTTGGTCAAATAAATTCTTCCACAATTTACAGTAATTAAGTAGCAATTATGTTAGCTTTTTCTGGGGAATGCCCCACGCAAATAGAAACATTTAATGGACCAAACGTCCTCCACAGAATTACAGAGAACAGTCATAAAGTAGATTATACTCAGCTGAAAATAGATTTTTACACGCAGGACACCCAACCATTTTCTTCACTGACATTAAACATTTTCTTAAAAATAATTTAATTATACCTTTCTTTAAAAGCAGAAGTTTAAATAGACACATTCCTCTCTTTTAAGCATTTTAGGAAATGAAAATGATGTCGTAATTTTTCAAGGTTTTGGCCAGGCTGAAAAATGACCAGTCCTGATCCACCACCTCTGAAGATGTGCTAAAAGAACTGAAATAAACTTGTATTTGTAAAATAAAAGATATAAAATCCAACCTTTAATTTACATTTGTTTATCATTTATTTGGTGGAGAGTTGAGGGGAAATAAAGATATGTTTAATTATGATTCAGTATGTCTTTGAAAACTTCACACTGAAGTTAACCAGCCCTTGGAAACGTGCAGCGCTGATGTTTTTTTCAATCAGGCAATTCAAAACAATTTTTTTGCACATGACTATTTTTTGAGTTATCCATTTATTATCTATTAATGTAAGTTTTCAGGTTGCTTTCATGTTAATATTGTGCTGTATAATTAGTTGCATGTTTGCTTCCTTTGACATAGATTTGTTTTACCTTTGAGTTGAGAACAAAATGCTGTAAAGTTGACTCATTCAGGCTGAATTCCCTGTCAGAAAAAGCCAGATAAGCATGTTTTCTAAACCCTTTAACTTTATCTTTGTTCTCACAGCTTCCAAGGATATCTGGAGTCTTTTAGCGATGCACAGCAAAGCAATCTGACCAAAAAGCAGATTACACAGACACACTGAAGTTTCTTCCTCTCTCACCTGTCAGCTCTCTCTTTCACCCCACAACAACCCCCACAACACCTCTTCCTGTCTGTCTCTCTGTTACCTTGGAGTCTGGCCGTCATGCTCTTGTGGCTCCACTCTAAAGGTTACGCTGTGTACCCACCGTCACTGCCTGTCACTCGCCTACCACCACATGCCACACACACACACACACACCCCCACACACCCCCACACACACACACATACGCACGCATGACGGTCTCATCACTCTTAGGTTCTGTCTGTGAAATACTGCCCAAAGAATCACTGACCTACCTTTACAAAAGAACACTAAGGTCGAATAATGTTGGAGGGCCTTGTTATAAGCTCTGGTGATAGAGCAGGTGAAAGCTAAGTACTATTCTGTCTCACAGTGGAGTATGAATACAATAGGCTGTATGGAAGAACAGGATATGCTACATCATAATGAATGAACAGGTCAGATCACTGCCATGGACTGCTTTCTGCTCTTTTCAAAATAAAACACAGTTTAATGTGATTTCAAGAACACATCAACGTTTACCCTCTGTTTTAATGTTTGTAAAGGGTTTGCTGCCACAAAATATCAGCAAAAACCTGAAAAGTAAACTCAAATTACTCAATAACTTCAGTTATTTGTAATAAGTAAATAAAGGTAGTTCCCGTATTTTTACTTTTCATCTGAAACCAATGAGGATTTTACTTGGCTGTTTGTTGAGTCAAGTCCACACCTGTTTCACTTCAGGGATATTATCAAGAATGTCCAGGTATATATATTATTTCATCCTTCATCCATCCTTCAAAGTCTGTCAGTACAATATAATGCATTCAGACGTAATCACTGCACTTTACCCCCCCACATTTATGGTACAGCCTTATTCTAAATTGTACTAAGTGAATCTCTGTCGTCAAAATTCAAAACACAGATACCCTATTATGATAATGTGGAAAAATGTTTGAGATTTTTGCTAATTTATTAAAAATAGAGAAACAAGAAATTACATTTATGTTATGCTCACAACCTTTTCTCACTGTTGATCCAGCCTCAAGTCTAAATATGATGCCACCTATTTCCACTCATTCGTCTTTGCAGTTCTTCATCCATCATCAGATTGGATGGAGACTTGTTGTGAAGAAATTCACAAGCCTAATCTTTCTAATAGAAATAAAACACGGGTTCTTTAAAAATGACAAGAAATTTCCTTTTAAAAAGTCTTGTGGCAATTGTAGCTCTAAACATGTTTTATTAGGGCATGACGAAAAGGCTGAAAAACCTATCATGATATAAACGTTTCATGTCAGTGGATATTGATAATTATTGATAAATTTTTTTGGTTGTAAATATCTGAAATATTACCAAACTGGTGATAAAATATTTAATTTTATTGTTTTATCCACAGTTTTCACTCCAAACCGTTGTCTTTTTATTATTATTATTAAGCAGTTTATGAGGCACAGTGGCAAAACCTTAAACTGCTGCTGTGCCAGTTACTCAAAGGGTTGTTGCTAGGTTACCACAAGTTACTCAACGAGTGGTTGCTATGTAACCATAAAGCGAGTGAGTTAGTTGATGCCACCCACTTTACTTAGCTGGGTGAGAGTTCAGTGAAATTATTGAATGAATGAAGGTAGCTACCACGCTTGCTAGCTAGCTAGCTAGCTAGCAAGCTGTGTGTTTGTGTGTTTGTAATCCCGCAGAGACACATTCTCCAGGGAGGCTGACAGAACAAAATGAACAAAACCCACAGGAACAAATCTGTAATTAGGAAGTGATCGACATTTTGAACTGAACGTAACAAGGTTAATCTGATCTCACACGCTCACTACTTTTGCAAAACTGTAAAATCCAACAACCACATGCAGCTGCTCGCCTTAATATCTCTGCAGTATTTTCAGCATCTTGAACAAAAAGCACATGTATTCCTCTATATCTGTCTCCTCACTCCTCCTCTCATCCTTCTACCCCCTTCTGTTTCTCCTTCAGTCCTCCTCTCTGTGGGCCATACGTGAAGCGTTCAAGCGCTCTGACGACATGCACCACTGAATTCTCAACATCTTGTCTTGTCACGCCAATTACACTTACACTCACACGCATACACACATACACACATTTAACATACCCAGTGCACTCTTTTTAACGGAACAATGTGATATACCCTCATAAGTCATACATAGGTATACCAAAACCAACTGTTTGGGATTCAAATTGGAGAAAACAACCTGGTTTAGCATGGCTAAGTGAAGCAAATAACCACGGAGAAACTTGACAGATAGTTAAATTTCAACAGAGAGATGTGCTGATAGTGAGCAGGTGGTCTGAGAGGTTAGGTCATGAATCGGTCATTGACCCCACCCCACAACCGTGAAAGGATAAGGGTTAATTAACTGCAGGCTCTGATGAATGATTCATAATTTCAGGTCTGTGACTAATATTTAAAACACACGGACACAGGCAGAGCAGATATGAATTATTCAGATGCAATGATACTGGGCACTACATTTCACTCACAGTGAGCAAAGACAGTCAGATTTCTGGCTCTCAGCATCCGTGAGATGAACAATCTAATGACAGCAGAGTAAAAGAAGAAGATGACTGTTTTTTGAACATCCTCTAAAATAAAGCAGATATGCTGCAATTTCAATATTCGGTGGAGAAAATGAAAAAAAAAAAAAAAGGAACTGAAGCGACAGACAAAAAAAAAAAGATGAATGACCAAAAAATAGAGAGGGAGTGAGTTTGGTCAGCTGAGATTTACTGTCTTGTCTGTGAAAGTTGCAGGGAACAAGTCACAGCGACGAAGCCTCAATATATTTTAATATCCTGCCTTGTTCGTTTCTAACAGTTTGAATAGACTTGCATAGAAAACTAAGTTTTATTTCCCTTAATATTCTTGAGCATGACAACTTCTCCTTTGATTTATAAGTGTCCTTGGACTTCCTTTTGAAACTGCTTATAGATTTGTAAATGTGGCTTGTTTTCAGGAGCTATTTGGAAAGCAGTTCTGAATTCCTATCTATTTATCAATTTTTGAGCGGAATAAGCATAAAAGTTGCAATTAGTTTTCATACCCAGTGATTTCTCTCCCACATTTTCTTACAGTACAATTTTAATGGATTTTATTGGTATTCTTGCTGGTAAGCCAATGTGTGGAAGTAGTGACTGTACTTTTTGGGTTTCTTCAAACTACTCCTATAGCTTTACAGAGTCTGACCAGCATCACCTCCTCTGAGTCCAGCCTTTCATCTGTATCAAAAACTGAATAAATAAATATATATATGTTTTACCACATCTGGTCCTGAAGGATGTCTTATTGATCATCACTTGCAAATACCCAAGTGTAAGTCCAAAAATGTGGAGTGAGGTGTTGAAATCACAGCAGTCTCACTCAAGAAATGCTTAAACTTAAATTAAAATGTTTCAGTGCCAAAGATTTGGCAGTACTACTATTACTACTATTAGTATTACTACTAATAGTCTAATAATAATTTCTTTCTTGAACATTTTGAATCAGATTCACAGTCCCAATAAGATGTTAGCATAGATCTAGACCATAAACAGACACAGTTCCTTCAAGAAGACAGTTGTGTACCTAAATATTGTTTTATAACTCAAAGCAGTTTTTTAATCTACATTCTGCCAAATTACATTATTATGAAACATTTTTCAATATTACTTAACTTTAAGAAGTTTTCATTGAATGCAGAGACTCATTTATTCATATTTGAACAGTTTAATGTGTAGTTTTATCAATATATTTTGAAGCTGTCCCTTTGATAACATTCATTATCTTGATATGGCTCCAAATAAAAATGAGACACCTCTGTGTAGAGGATGCTCTATCCAGAGGTGTTTCCAATTGATCTTGAGCTAGAAACACTGCACAAAATATTTTAATATTAATATTATATTATCAACATAGATTAAAATCTCAGGACTTTTTTTCTCAGCTCTTGCTGAATGAAGAATTAAAGCAGTTCTGAATGCCTCTCTATTTTTTGGTTGTACCTGCAAACTACAAATATGTAATTCCTAACACATCCATACAAATTTCGCCGGATTTATAATGTTAATCTTTTAGTGTCTGTCAACACAAATGCTCTCATTTTTAACCATAAGATGCTGTATGTCTGCACCGTTGCAAGAAAATGTTAACAACCAAAGCTTTTAGAAGTGACTTTTCCTCTATGAACCTGTGGCTCCGTTTTCTATTCACCAGTGAAACCAAGCACAGGCTAAATGAAATGTTGTTAACTGCAAGATAAAACAAATGAGGCCAGCACACCTTTCGGTTGGCGAACAGATCAAGACTGAGAGAGCGAGAGCTGGAGGTAAAGCTTCAAAAAGAGGGAGACCGTATTACACTGTGTGGGAAGAAAATAGAAACTGTGCAGGAGGGGGAGATTTATTACTGTAATTGTGCCCAGAGCACTTGTTTACCCAGCAGTGAAGGCAGGTAGGGGCGTCAGATTAAGGACACAGATGGATTGATCAGGTTGAGACATCCAGATTGTGAGACGAATGATTTGTCAGTACGACTGCACGTTTATTCCCAGTGAATATGATGGATGACCTGTTAGCATCAACATCCATTACTGATTCTTATCTCATTAAAAACAGAAAAAATGTTAGTTTTAGTTGTTTTGGATGAAGAAATGTGCAGCGTTTTCATGTAGAATTGATCTATTAAGAATGGCTGTATTGACGTTGCCTACATGTTAGGACTGTTTCTGCCTCAACTCTTAAAGATATAAAAGCTATATTGAGTTTTAGTGACTTTTGCCTGCAGTTACAAGTCAATGTATCGTAAATGATTGTCTAGTGTGTGACTTCGAATAAAACATCCAATTTATGAGATATTTTAGAAGTCGTTTATTTATGTTACTCTTGTTTAGTTTTGTGGTTTGCTGTACACAACAGGGTTATTTCATTGTATGTTCTTTATCTTGTGCATGAACATTGCTAATTAATCATTAAAATGACACTAGCAGCCTTGTTTTGTTGAAGAAATACAAGACTTTATTTTTAATATTTTGTGCAGGGATCAGATGTATTAATTAGCAGGTTATGCAGACTTGTTTTTATTATGAAAATAAAATGAATTCTCAAACATGCATTTATTTTCATACATTGTTGTTCTATTCTCTCTGTTAATAAATCTGGGAACCCTTAAGTATCTCTACCCTCAGGGTTACACTTCCTGTTTCAACTCAGTAAGACCAGATTTACATTCCTCCTAAAATGTGTTGCAAACATCAGCTTAGGAGGTTTGCAACACCTCCTAAGCTGCATTCATTTTTAAAATAACTTTTAAACTTTTTTGTCAACAAGATTAGAGCTTTAGTAGAGTCTACTACAGTGCAAACTTAGATTTATTTTTAATAAATTTGAATTCCATCAACACCTTTGTCTCATAAATATGTAGAAATGGCAGAAAACACAATTTAAGCTTAATACTCTTTTTTATAGTTTTAGGTGAGGATATTTAAGGTGTACAAAACATTTCAGCAGCCACTTTGACATTACGTGTGGCTCTCAAACCTGATCTCCCAGGTTAAAAATCTCTAAACTATTGCAGACCACCATACTGTACAGATAAAAAAGATGCAGAGTGAGTAAAAAAGCTTCTTTACTCCCAGTTTTTCATTCAGTAATTTCACTTCCAATTCCCCAATAAGCTCTGGTGTTATTTAACTATATTTATGTCAGATGTAATCGACCCTTTTGTGGGTAAAATAGCTTAAAAGCTTCCCGTTCTTTAGCTTTTGAAATCATTTTCAACCAATTAAAGCTGGATGATACGGTCAGTCTGAAACAGAGCCTCTAAGTCGCATGTTACTATGCATTAACTGGTTCTAATGAGGCACTTTAAATGAAAAATGCATTAAAAATAATTTGTAACCACACAAAGCCCAGAGAGGAACACTGTGTGTGTGTGTAAGTGGCTGTGTGTATTAGACAGCATTGTCCAGTGTATTAGACAGCCCTGTCATGTTCATGTCGCAGCAGCAGGGTATAGGAGGTGTTCTTGTCTCTGAGTGATGCGATGGCATGAACAGCATGGTTTAAGAGCGAAAAGAAGGTCATCGATGTCTCGCTTCACTATCCCTCCCTCCTTTCCTCTCCTCTCTCTGTTGCCCCTGTCATCCATACTGGATGATCCCTTGCGCTCTTATCCAACCCGCCTGTCTTTCTGTCCTTCGTCACGGGTTGGTACTCCACCCTCCCCTTCCCGCATCCTGCTTTGTGTTTAACCACACTCCTAAAAAGTGATTTTACTTTTGCTGCATTCACGCTCCACTGTACGAAGAATTTGTAAAGTGTGAAAGTAAGAGCTGTGAGGAATTCGGCGTGCAGCGTGGGATCAGGGTTTAAGTCGGCCTCAGGGAACAAGCCACACAGGGACCCACCTGAATGGCTTAACAGATCCATAGCGTCAAGCCAAGGGCCGGTTACCATTCACAAACGTGTTACTCTATTTGTGCTCAGTTCAAGTTTCAAGGACTTAAATGACCTGCTGACATCTATGAGCCTGAAAACTAAAACTGCATGCCAGTTTTTAACATATCAGACTAAATCCCACCACATCTCATCTGGTCATTTCAGCATAAATATCAACATCTATATCATGTTGCAGGGTGCGATACAGTAGGATTGGATGTGTATCAGCCTTATCTGAAATAACCTAGATGGTACGGGTTCTGGGTGAATGTGACCCTGTAAAATGTTTACCTACAAACAAGGGCAGCCAACAACCAGCAGCCAGTTCTGGTTCTTGCATGAATGTCTGAATGCCATTGAAAATGCAGAAAATTATCTAAACTCTAGGTGCAGTCCTGCATAAATCATGCAAAATATTCTCCCATTTCTCAGCAGCAAGCAGAGACTGTGAACTCCCCGTTTAAAGCAGAACATGATGTTAAAGCATCATATCCGACACTTAACTTTAGGTCAAGTGTTGGATCTAAATGTGGATAGGGGTCAGGATCATGATTATGTTGAATGGAACAATGGAAAAAAAAAAAGAAACTTACAAAGAACCAGAGCCCAAAGCAGAGAAACAAAAGGCACAGGATTCTATGTTGGAGCACAATCGCCCCAGAAATGAAACAGAAATCCTTTGAGAGTTTAACTGGAAAGATCAAAGACAAGATAAAAATAGGAAGACAAATCCAGATAAGGATTTTACAAAACAGTTTAGTCTGATTAACTGGCAGCAGCTGTGAACAGCCAAAGAATAAGTAAAGCAAAACATAACTGAACACAGAATGGAAAGTAAGAAGTTACTGAACAAAAAGATAACAAAACGACAAATAGCAGAAAACTGACCACCAGCGAGATTAGCTGACACATTGAGGCCATTCTAATACATTAATATACTTTAATTTAACTCTGGAGTCCCAGACTTTAGTCCTCAGGGTCTGGTGTTCTACAACTTTTAGTCTCTTATTAAATAAACAACTAGGAGTTATTATTATTATCATTATTAGGACTTGACTGTAAGTTTAGGATGGTTGAAAACTTTCTGTAAACTCTGACCAGCTACTTAGAGATAATGACTTAAAGCAACACCACAGCATGATGCTACCGCCATCATGTTTCTGCACACCAACATTTTCAGATGTTTTTTATGTTAAAGGAAGTCACTTAGCCATGAGTGACTGATCTTCCAATTTAACAACACGACACTGTTGGTCTATTGCATAAAATTTAAATTGAGAAATAGAAACTGTAAGGCATAAATGTTTTTTTTTTTTTTTTTACATAACTTAAGCTCAAAATCAACTATTTTAACACACCTATTAACATATTAATATCCCATCAAATTCGTCAGGGTTTGATGTTCACATTTCTGTCGTCACTGTTCTGTTCGTTGCTTCTTGGGGTTGAATCTGATAAATCTCCCTCTCAATTTAATGAGCTAGTAAACGTTTATTCATGTGTTAAAGTTGTACAAATGTGGGATTTCAACTAAATTTCAAATGAAAAAACTTGTAATTTCATTTTCATGGTTGTGTGTGCACAGCCAAGGGAGCTCCTCTCTCCTCCTTGAGGTTACGTTTTCTAGTTAGTAACCACTGCAACTTAATAAATAGCAAGTTGCAGAAGTCATTTTATTTTATTTTTTTACCCAAACCAGGTAATAAAAAGTTTGTGCAGCTAAATAATGAGGCAACATTTAGTCTGTATGCTCCTCAGCTCTGGAAGAAACTCTCTGAACACCTGAAAAAGGTTGACTCCTTTAAATCAGGACTGAAATAATTGTCTACTGCAGTTTATAACAGAGCGGTTTCACAAATGAACTATTTGCCCAAACACTGATGAGTTAAGTCTGAGACGTAAAAGTATGTTGCATTTCTTTTTATGCAATGTTTTACCAATGTTTTTTTGTTTGTTTTTTTGGTTATTTAATATTTCTCCTTTGAATTTGTGTAAAGCTCTTTGGCCTGCCTTGTGTATGAATGATGCTATTGCTTTTCTTGCTTAATGCAATCAGTACCAAAACTCCTTACTGATGATCAGATAATAAGTTGGATTTAATTATCAGCAGATGTCCGCTACTTCCAGCCTAATTACAATAAAAGAAGGGGTACAGAAGATATTGTACAGAATTAGTTTCCCCCTCTAAATAAATATTGAAACTTTGAGTCCCAAAAAATTCACTTTAATTTCCCTTTGTGATGCTGATATTCTCAATCGTTTTTCTCTCTCCAGTTTTCATTTGTGTGAATCTTGTTATAAATGAAGTAAAATTTAATTTGTAAAAGTTATAATACAAAATGAACTAGGGTTGAAGAAAACACAATCCAGTACTAAATCTGAAAGAAAATTAGAGTTGTCGCCTCTAGAGAGCTGTGCACAACAAATCTCCTCACCGTCGATTGACTCTGGAGATCTTTTGCAATGCAGAATGGATAAACGTTAAAAAGCCAACATGTTGGATGCTGACAAAGGTTTTAAATTGATTTATCATTATCTTAATAAAGATGTGCAAGAACAAAACCAACAAGTACAAACCAAACACAACACTGAACAAGTAGCACATTTTAAAAGAGTAAAAAGACGAGCACACTGGAAAGCGACACCAAGTCAAGTCACACAAGTAGGCCTGTAATGATAACAAATTTTGCTTGGATGATAAATTGTCCCAGAACTTATTGCGACTTTTTCAAGTAATATAGTAGTAATAATGGCGTAATAATGCAAGAACACATTCTCAAGGATCAATAAAGTTTCTAATGAACATTTAAACACTGGAATAAAGAAAACAACAGAAACAACAAATAAAATGAATTATGAAGTCTGTGTAAACAAAACTATCTTTCAAGAAAAGGTATAGTTGAGACCAAAGCACCAGAAAGCTTTTATCACTCAGTGTTTGGTAAAAAGTGAAAGAAAAGAGAAAAATAATAAATAAAGCAACGGAAAATTATTGAGTTTCTTTCAATTTATCATGTGATAAATTGATTTATTGTTTATTGTGACAGGCCTACACACAAGACCAAAATTCAAACTCAGTTTTTCAGTTTTTATACTGTCAGCATAATATAGTTTATCTAGACTGTCATGCTAATATAGAGCTCAACTCAAGCATTGTGCAGGCCTGTGTCTTCCTGCGTGTGTGTGTGTTTGCCATTTGTCTTGTGTGATCATGCTCTGCCTTTGCCATGTTGGAGAGATCCAGAAAACAGATTTCCTGATGGGAACAGCAGGTTCTGGGACAGACTAGAGCTTTAATTAATGCTCAGTGTGGGGTGGAGAATTTCTGACACGGCGGCTCAGTAGGGATTCACCGGAAACATTTGATGCAGCACTGCAGAGTTTTATCCTTATAATGCTACTTTTCTCTTATTTTTGTCCAGACAAAGTGTCAGTCATCTCAGTGTAATCGTTCTGCAACTGTATTTCACTGTTCTGTGAAATACAGTTGCCAACAACTGTATTTCAGTGAAAGTGATTTGAAGTAGCTATATTTTACAAATATTTTTGACAATAGGGTACTGTCTTTATGAATTAATAAACTATTTTTCTTATTGAAAAAATGGGAGCAGAGGAAATATCTTAAATAAACCGCCATATGGCTTTTAATAACATAATGAGAAAGCAACACATACGGTTATTAATTGAAGTTATAAATCATTATTTACCCATGTAAGAGGGCTTATTTAACCTTGGTGTGCTGGCAGAATTAAGATGTGGATTTCAGGGAGGAAAGCCACTCTGTATGCTTGGCCATACTGTGGAAGGACACAGATGTGGGAGGGAAGAAAGAAGAGTAAAACCTCAAGTCAGAAAGGGCTGGAAAGGGAATCTATACAAACTAAAATGAGGAAATTCTGGCGGGGGGAAAAAGAAACTAGTTTTAAAGCAGGTAAGAGAGGTTGGAATGAAGAGGAGACATTTATTAAGAAGATGGGAGAATGGGCCAGGAAGAAGGGGGGTGTGTTTGTACAGGAGGAGGAGAAACGGACGAGGAGGAGAGGAGGGCAAGACGGCGAGGGTGGAGAGCGCAAGACAGATGACAAATTGTGATTAATAGATGGGGTCCGGGGTAGCAGTGTGGAGCTCAACTCATTAATAGAGAGAATTAGAGAGGCTGTGCAACTCAATCTGCACACTGTCACTCGCAATCAAGGACCATAATCAGATCTGCACGCAGACAGAGGTACATGTCCCCGAGGAGCGCGGTTCATGCACGTACACACATTTTACCCAACACTTATCAGGAACGCTCACTGCTGCATTCCCCATACTGAACATTTAATCCTCTTCTCGTGATCTGGTATCACAGTTTTAGCAGTAAACTCAAACTTTGAGAGCTGGAGGAAGATCTGTTTGGTTTACTGAAATAACCACAATTTAGACATTATTAAAAGTGCATTAATTATTAGGAGTACCACACCGAAACAAAAAAAAAGAACTAAAACCTTTTCTTACTTTTAGTTATAAATTTTAAAAGGGTTTTATTACGTTCCTGTCATGCATTGAGAAGCTGACGGTCAGACGATGAGTGAGTAAAGGAGGTAAAGCTGACACACTATGAAGGTAAACTAATAAATGAATAAATGTAACTCATACAAATTTGTCCTAATATTTTTCTTTAAATCATACTAAAAAAAAATATTTATATTGACTAAATTGCCAAGGAATCTCAGTTTGGGAAGAAACCAATTTATAGGGATGATCTGACTCCAGCTAAACTGCAACATTTATGGCGTCACTGCAGAAAAGAAAACAAAGATTATAAAATATGAAGACGACATAAGCTGCTTTACCTATATGAATGTGCAAAAAACTTTGTATTCTGCTAATGTTGAAAAAACACTATTTCACTATTACATTGTTCAAATAAGATTAAATAAGAAACGCAAGTAAAGTCAAATGTGGATAAATTTGTTCACGAGATAAGCCAATGAGAAACACGAAGCATCATCATTATACAACTACTTCCTGTTGTGTTCTTCTTCGTGGAAACATCAAGCTGTTGATCATATGGGGAAAGTGTTTCCATTGCAGTTTTGCTAAACAAACTTTGATTTGGCCAAAAAACACCTCAACTTAAAACCAAAACTTTTTATTGAAAAGAATAGCTTTTTTTTTTTCAAAGTCCTTAACCTGAAAAGTTAAGGATTTATTGATTCTTCTTTGAGTTTATGCAAAAAAACAACAGTAATTTATTGATTCCATGACTGATTAGTTGAAGTAGAAAAACAATTTTAAATTTGCGGATATTACAATGTGAAAAAAAAACAACTCGCATAGCTGTCCAATTAATTTTTCCCCCACGCTAGACATTTTCATGAGAAAATATAGCATGTGTTCTACACAGATGTTCTGTGAATATTTAAAAAAGAAAAATCTGCTACGTCCTTTTATTTCTTAGTAATGTTTGTGATACATGTCTTGGTGTGCAAAATGGGGATTTCTTCTTGTGTATTTAGTCAGTTTAATGTGTTGGATTCCATGTACTAATTAGGTAAAGACAAATGTAGTGAAATGATTCTTCTTCATTTTTAAATAAGTGTGCGTTAATCCCACAATCAAATTAATCAATGTGCGAGTCATCTAAAAATAAACGAGTTTAAAAAGCCCTTTATTTCTGAGAACTTTATCTAGATAATTAATGGAGGAATAAAAGTTGTGAAAACATCTTTTATGTACACTTTACTCATTTTGAGTAAAGGATGAATTTACAAGACCTTTCAGGCCTTTGCAGCAGCAGTGCTTTATAAATTAAGGAATTATGTATTTTTCCAAATTCCTGCTGATGTTTGGTTTTTCCCCCAGTTAAAACAGACTTAGAGTCAGTATGGGTTAACTGCAGCAGCCTTGTTGAACCTGGGATCTATCTTGTCACTTTGGTCCTCACAGCTCACCGTCCTGTATCCTCCTGTAATAATCATATTTCTGCAGCTCAGAGACCTGAAGGTCAGACAGCTGGAGGATGGATACCAGAGTGAATTGCAAAATAAAATATATAACATGTAACTGGGTTATTAAGCAAAGATTTAATAATACATTTCATCTAAAAATTCAGAGTGTGTAAAGCATACTCAGCATGTTCACCCTGTAAACTTGATTAAACTCAAAACAAAGAGCAGACAGGAAGATGATGGAAGCTGAGCCAGACATTATCTCTTCACAGCTTATACATTCATCCGCTTACTTAATATTTCATGAGGCCCTAAAAAACTCATTCTCTCTAAATTGTCTTTCCTTCTGAGCAATTATAATTTGAATGCAGGGAACCTCTTAGTGTTTAACCATCGTGCCGAAGCCCCATGCATAGTATGTGTATGTGAACGCAAATGAAGAGGCACAAACAAACCCAGGCGCCCTCACAAGAGGGTTTACAGCAGAGATGTCATATTTATGAACACAGAAAGTCCTCCAGCTTTTATATATGTTCTTTGCCAGTTTTGTAAAATAAATAAAAAATAAAGCAAGGACCACATAGTTTCCCTCCATCTGACAAGCAGTAGTTATTTTCTATCTCCAAATGCAAATGTGACCAGAGGCTTGGCATCTGCCTGAGGGCTCAGTAGGCTGACAGTATGCATCCTAGGGAGTGATCTATTGATCCATATTCAATATCTGCTAGACTCTCCAGCTCAGTAAAGTTGAAAGATGAATAAATAAGGAGCAGAACCGACAGAGCGTACACGTATACTAACACTGAGCGGCTAAATGGTTTTACTGGCCCCTTTTTGTTTGTAAATGACTAACAGTAAAACATGCTACCTGATTCACTCGTGAATGCGCCAAAACACTTTCCATGATCTTTCTTGAAGCACTCAATGTGCAATAAAGCCTTGAATTTCTCCCAGGCATGGGTGGTGCAGAAGCAGCATCTCTGGAAACAATTCTTGCATTGACTGACCAGTAAGTCTCTTGGTCACATCTTGAAGAGAACTGTCCATTTGAGATCTATTTCCATGACCTACTGACTTTGTGCCAAACCTTTGCACAAGATAATAAGCCACAACCCATGAGAAGGTGATCAAATTGGTCGTTGCTCCTATGACACATTTTAAAAAAAATATCTAAAAGGTAAATTGCCTGTACTTGTATAGCTCTTTATCAAGTCCAAATGACCTAAAAGTGCTTTTCACCACATTTAGTCATTCACCCATTCACACACATATTCACACACTGATAGCAGTAAGCTACTATATTGTAGCTACAGCTTCCCTGGCACAGTTTGACAGCAGTAAGGCATTTATACCCTGGCACCACCGGGTTCTCTGACTACCACCGACAGGCATGGCGGGTGAATTGTCCTCTTGATCAAGGCCACAATGACTGACACAGACAAAGAGGAGGTTCCAGCAGGCAACCCGGTTACAAGATAAACTCCACCCTCCTAAGCTACAGTCGTCCTATTTACAGGTGAACTTTTGAGATGGGCTGCCACCACTTCTTGGACCTGATCATGACTCTGTACCTTGAGGGGTTTAGGTCTTGAAGGTCTACACCTCACATGTGCTCATTGATCTATTTGACATCAGTCTCTGTGTAGTTCTTTCTCATCTTTGTTTCTACTGTGAAAATATTGTTGTCTTTCTAGTGGACCAGCAGTTTCTCATCTTGTGTCAGACCCTCATTTGGAACCACTTTAGTTTTAAAGGGCACATCAAAGAGATAGTTTTCTCTCCATCATAAACTTTGCAGGTGGTAACAGAGTGCAACATGACTGGTGAAAGGGGAAGATCATCCTCTTTTCCCATGAACTGATCATATGCATTCAAAATCAGGCATGGATTATCTTCGTCTAAGCCACCACTACCAAAATCAGTAAGGATTCCATTTTTCCTCATAATTACATTGGTGTATGCTTTGTCTGGCCATTACTAAGTCTAACAAATCAAGAACCACACTCAAAATTAATCTTAAAAAGGAAGAAGTTTGTGGTGGCGTGCTAACCCCCTGCACCACCACAGCACGCCCCACGTTTGGAGGCCTTAGTCCTCGACGCGGACGTCTCGGGTTCGATTCCCGGTCCAAGCAACCTTTGCCGCATGTCTTCCCCCTTCTCCTCGCCCTCTTTCCTGTCTGCCTACTGTCGCAAAAAAATATGAGCCACTAGCCCCTCTAGAAGATGCTCTGATCAGGTGAGACCAAACTGAAACTTTCTTGTGTCCCAACAAAACAATGAGAGGTGGAAACCTTCGTCTGCCCTGAACGCACCATTCCCGTGACATGCAGAAACATGATGCAATCAGGATGCTTTTCTTTAGCAGGAACTTTAGGAATTTTATTTACAGCATAAAACATTTTATTTTAAAAAAGTATTGATTGATGATATAAAGGATTGATCTTGTAAGACCTAAAAGTGCATAAAAAAATTTAATTGGAAATTCTTATTCATAAAGAATGAGGACAAAATTGACTCTTCTGATTGCAAAAATTGGAGACCTCTGGCTTAGATTAAAACATGTTTATATGTTAGAATGGCCCAGTCAAAGTCTAGACTTAAATTCTGTTGATATTCCACAGGAAGCTTGGAAAACGTATTTTCACTGTGGAATGTGATTGAAAAAGCTAATGTTTAATACAGATGCACTCTTTTATACATTTTAAATGCAAATAAAATTTATGACCTTGTATCCTTTTCCATCCATTTCACAAATATGACGTTATGTTGGTCTATAATATAAAATCTCAATTAAATAATTTGAGTTTTGAGGTTTTAATTTGCTAAAATGAATTGAAAAGTTTAAGGGGTGTGTATATTTTTGCAAAGTGCTTTTTATCAGCCGTGTGGAGAGAGATGAAAGATACTGCAGGGTTACCAAGAGGACAACATGGAACAATGTCCACTCTGAGGATTAATTAATTTAGCTCTAAATGTACAATCAGGCAGAGGGAGAGAATAAGAAAGAGACCATGTAGGAGGAGGTGGAAGGAGAGGAGGAGGAAGCGGGGAGTTGTCACTATCAATACATCTTTCATCACTAACGAGGGCTGAAAGCTACAAAAACACTGAAATTGACGGCAAACCCTGAGAACAACCACTCTCCTTTCTTTTTTAATGTCTTCACCTGCCTACATGTACTCCAGCTTTGTGCTCCTCAGTCTTTTCACATGTGCCGCTCTTCATCTCCTCCACCAGCTACATTTTTTTTTCCTTCTTGATTTTTTTTTTTATTCAGCTAATCAAGGCTCCGGTTCTGGAAATGATAATCTGCAGAATGAATCGATGGAGTCTGTTACACGTAGATCATTAAAAAAGGGGACAGTTCAAAATTTTACAATTTGAAAAAGCAAAATTTAAATACCCCAAAGTAGCTGACCAATGACTTGTATCAAATCTAACTAAAAGCACTGGATTTTGTTTAGTTAAAGTTGAAATAATCTCTTCCAGCCATCAAGAATAGTGATAGTTCAAGATTAAAAGCTGTTTTCTCACAGTTGAGACCAAAAGTATTTACACCCATAGCAGATTAATGCAATCTTTGCATTTGACCAACATGTTTCTTCTGAATGGAAATAATAATAATTTGGAGTGGAAGAGATCTGCAGAGGGAGATACAGATTAGGGTGATGATACAGAGGTCTTCTAACTGTAAGATGAATCACCAAAACAATGGAAACATCCACAACTCTGGTCACTAATCAAGAAAAAACTTTGATTGGTGTGAGACCAGTTAAATATTTTTATATTAATCACTGCAATAGATATAAAGTATTTCAGACATGACTTTTCTTTTTAAAATTTAAATGGAAACTAAGAATTTTGTTAAAACTGCTGTGCCTTTTACATTGTCTTATCATATTTTGAGCGATGCCGGTCCAATCTCAAATCAGAAGCAAACTTTTTATAAATTTGCCCAGAGAGTGAATAATTCTGTCAACTGCATGTGATGAGATGTTGCTGCTTTACTTACAGTCAAGTTAATTCGTTGACTTCTGGTTTATCACTCGATTAGCTGCCACCTATTTGCCATTCAGTGCCATTTCATCACAAATTTAACCCAACACCTGGAAAATATCTCCATAATATATCCATATAAGAAGCTACTACAGGTGAAAAAAGTCAAATAACATCAATTAACATCTATCTATTCACATTATTGCTACAATTTTTAAATGTTAATTGTATGCTGGGGGAAATAGCAATTGACAATTTTTCATTTAAAGTGGGCATTATGTGTTATTAACTAACATTTGTACCCAATACTGGTTCGTTATTGTTTTAGAAAATGATTCCAGAGTTAATGAATGAATGAATGAATGAATGAATGAATGAATGAATGAATGAATGAATGATGCTGTTTGGTAGGCTGTAATCTTGACTGAAAAGTATACTTCCTGCATTTTAGTGCAATTTTGTGTGGAAGCAGGAACGTGATGGAGATTACATGTAAATCATATCAGGATGATTAAAGTAGCTGTGGTATAAAAACGTCTGCTACAAATGTAAGAACTAGAAGAAAAAAAAAACTAGGTGTAGCTATGGCGAAGGGGCAGGGGATAAGGATGCTCTAGAAGCAGAAGAGACTGAAGAAACTCAGGATTTTGTAAGAGACAGAGCTCAAGGACAAAAGAAAGCAAAATAGGATGCATCTGGAACATAAGAATGAAAGAAAAAAAAAAGTTTTTGGGATGAATGGGACAGGAGCATGCAGAGAACAAGCTGAGGAGTTGGAGACAAGAACCATGTTTTCCATTACAAGCACACTGAACAAATATTAGGAAATGGTAAAATATGAGTCCAAGATAGTTAAACAGCAGTATTTCTCTGTGACTGAAAACAAGTAGGATAAAAAGAGAGATTAAAATGAGCATGAAAGCGTTAAAGAATGAATAAATTCAACATATCTAAAGAGAAGCGATAGAATTGGATTAGAGAATTAATTAATGTAGTTACTTGATTTGTGAAAAGGTCACATGCAGGCTGAGACGATGTATCTGTGTGTGAGAGAGTGTGTGTTACAGGGGAAGGGTGGGTTGGGGGGAGCAGGATAGTAGGCAGATGATGTCGAGGAGAGAGAAGCAGGACAGAAAATACAACAAGTGACTGAACTGTTGCTCTGCAAATAAACTGACTGTGCGCCGGCATTTACGCACATCTAAAGTCTGGAAAAGTGACCTATCAGAGCTCGTACGCATTTTTCTGCCCTTTTGAAGGACTGTATAGAGTTTAATTAAACAATATTATTAGATTTTTCTTTTTTTTTCTTTTTCTTTTCTCTCGATCTGCTTCGGATCGTTTTGGAGCTTGGACTCAGGGTGCAGAACTCACGGATGAGATGGTCAAAGTTTAAATGCTGTGTAGGATTCTGGTTGATTCGAGCCGAGTTTGGACCGAAGCGCAGCAACTTCGAACCGATGCGCCGGTGAAGGCGCTCAGTTTTTCGGAGGATTCCGGTCCGGGTTTGGAGCAGAAGTGGCGTTTTTTCGTCGTGAACCCCGCAGAATGAACGCGCGCTGAACTCCGGGGCTAAAACACAGGCAGGAGACGCAGAGTTTTGGTAAGTCGGTTTGCTGATTTGTGCACGACTCTTTCAAAAGTTTTGCTTTAAATTACTTGCTACCTGATTCACTCGTGAATGCGCCAAAACATGTAAAATACAGTAAACCATATTAAGTTTTGTTGCTATTAAAATCTGACGAAGTTAGTGGAATAAACCCCCAATAATTTTCTGTTTACTTATTTACTTACAATATTACTATATTGTCGAACTGAAACTTGTCGTAATATCATCATTATTTGTGTTATTATTATTATTATTATTATTATTATTATTATACGTTTAATCTAAATAGAATATTTTAATGCTTTATGATTCGTAGTCTATTTTAAATTCAGAAAACTGTCAATTAAGTGCAAAACAATTTCATATTTCGCATGCATCTTTTCCCTGGTTTGCATTTTAAGGCGACTTGCATTCCTAAGTTGATTATTGTCACTTCATTCCTCCTTTAAGTTATGAGAGTCACTTGATTTGATGTTTCATGCTCCTTGTAAGCTTCCTTTCACTCAGTTTCCATTCTTGAGATGCATCCCCTTCCTCATCATGATCACCTTTTTTCTCCCTAAAGTTGTAAGAGAATCCCTTCCCCTGATGTGTGTAATAAGATATTTCCTGCTTCACTTGAACTACTTTTGAAAGAACAGATTCAACTCCCATTCCTCAGATTTAACCCCCTTTCTTTCACTAGCTGTAATGAATCTGAGGTGTGAATGCAAGACCAGATTTCTGGAATAAATCTTGGATTCGAGCAGGAGAAAATAAAAGCAGTGAGATTTAGCCGTTTCCTTGTTCTTCTCTTCTCATTTCTGGGCAGATAAGCAAGGCGCCTTTCCCTAAATGTGGAGGGTGAGATGAACTCCAGTGGGAATTTTGAAGACCCCACCTGACAGCTCCTCCCTGTCTGAGAAACTGAAGGATTTTTCACTGGAGCGTCCACAGCCACACAGCAGGAAAAGAATAAAACCCCTTAAATTTAACATTTCGTCAGCTGTGAATGTTTTGCAATGTATGATGTGTTGTTTTAAATTGGATAAAAGTCACCAGACCATGTGAACCAGAGAAAAGCGAGAAACAAAACGGATGTACAAATGGGGATCTGTCATTCCCTCCCCTCTGAGTACTGACATTTCTCTACTCGTCTGTGACTCCTAGAGTCCTTGAAAAGACTAAATTTCTTTCCCCTGTCAGATAACATCCGACGTTGTGTCTGACGCTTTCCCCTTTGAGTAGCTTTCTGACCCGAGGTCAGCCTGGCCGGCACAACCATTCCAGCCAAAGGGGAGGAGGACTTCCTCACGCTGGCCGCCTCACGGCTCAGCCGCAAGAAACGAGTCATTGGGGCTGGAGTCGGAGTGGCCATGGTCCTGGTCCTGCTGGTGGCCATTCCCCTATTGGTCCACACCACAAAGGGGGCCGGGTCCGGAGGTGGTGGCACACACTATGAGATGCTGGGGAGCTGCAAGATGGTGTGTGACACGTTGAGCCCACCTCAGGGAGAGCTGACTGCCGTCTCCCCACAGCCTCCGGACTTCCCAAACCGGAGAGGCAAGCAGGGGTTTAGAGGAAGCCCCGGACTTCCTGGTCCTCCAGGGCCTAAAGGTCCACCTGGAGAGCCTGGTAAGCCCGGTCCGCCAGGCCCACCGGGTCCTGGTCCAGGTGGATACGGCTCCTCCGTCTACACTCCTAAAATCGCCTTCTATGCCGGTCTGCGGAAGCAACACGAGGGGAATGAAATACTGAAGTTTGATGACGTGGTGACCAACGTGGGGAACTACTACGAGCCGAGCACAGGCAAGTTCACCTGTCCTCTGCCCGGCATCTACTACTTCACCTACCACGTTCTGATGAGAGGGGGCGACGGGACGAGCATGTGGGCTGACCTGAAGAAGAACGGACAGGTGAGTGTCGTACAGGTGCTCTTTCTCCTCAAATTGAACACAGGAATGATTCCAGTGAGCCTGACACACTTATAGACACATTTACACACAATCACAACTTCAATGTTTTTCTGGGATTTTTTTTAGTACTCATGACAAAGTGGTGCATCATTATAAAACAGAAGAAAAATCCTACATGGATTTGAATTTTGTTTTTACAAAAGAAAATCTAAAAAGTGTAGCATGCTCTTGTAATCAGCCACCTTTACTGTTTTATCCCTAAATAAAATCAAGTACAACCAGCTAGCTTCGGAAGTCAACAAATCTGTGGATAATCCACCAAAACTTAAAAGCTTTAGTGACGATCCAGCCAAAGTTGCAAAACCGTAATTTCGCCACACTTTACGCTATTTGAAAAACTCAAACGGTTTCTGAAAGGGGAGACGTTGCGCTTTCCAGGCAATCTCAGGTTATTACGGTACTTTCTCCTCTGCTATGGCAGGAAGTGTAATTAATCTGAGGGGCAATCTTTTAATAGACAGTAAATTGCAAAAATAACTTGCTAGATATTGAAAGTTCCAGTTGTTATGGATAAATGGGCAAATATATTTATTCACAGGACAGTTAAAGAACTGCGTACAATTAAAATAAGTAAAAACATCCATTAAATCCATTTTAAATTTAGGATATAAGGGCTACACAAAAAAGCAGGCCTGTGGTAACTTTGGAGGAGCTCCAGAGACCCACCGCTCATTTTGAGGAATATATTGACTTGACATCCATTAGCTACACAACCCCATTAATTATTTTATGGAAGAGTGGCAAGTTTGTTAAATCTTGCCAGATTTAACGGGCAATATTTAACTACTTTTGACTGAAAATCAAAAGTAGTTCATTGATCAGTTTGCCATAAACCTCCCTGATGACTCCGTCTTTATCCTGGTGGTGGCAGCATCAGACTGTGGGGATGCTTCTGTTTTTCCAGGTGTAGGGAACCTAATCTAGAGGTTTTATACAGGGGTAGAGGTTCACTTACAGTCAGAACTGACGGCCCAGTCAAAGCCCAGGGAAAAAATAAAGAATAAGAGGCTGTAGTTCACTCTCTTCAAAAGGTCAAAACACTGAGGCCCAGTACAAACGCATGTCACACTTTTTAAATTTTGACTCGCAAATATGATTTAAAATAATGTGTTGGTTTATTGCAGACATCCGCCACCCTCAATGCAACAACAAAAAAAGATGTTTGTGTTGTAATATGTAAAAAGGTTCAAGATGTCCTGATACTTTGTCGAGGTACAGCAGGCTCAAAAAAATGTGAAGTACTCTTGGAAAATACATCAGAAAGCTAAAGTTCTTCTTAGTTTGATACACAAAAAGTACTTCAGTGTTCTTGTAAGATTCAAAGTTAGAAATGTTAGTTACTTTGTTAAAATCAGAAATATTTGCTCTAAATTTTTTTTGAATATATTGAAAAATTACTCAAAAAGGCTACATTTATTAAAAGGCTGATGTTTGACTAGGACTGCTCCTCTATTTTTAGGTTGGTAACCAAACAACATAAAAAACAAATGTTTAAAATCTCAGAAAAAAAAGGTCTGACAGATAGCTTGCAAATAACAACAAGATAATGGATATATAAGAAAATTAGGTATTTCACAACAGTTTTTACTCAAAAGCTACCTTAAAAAGAAGCTTTTTTTTTTTTTTGCACAACTTGCAAACAAGGGAAGAGGAACGGACTGACAGCCAAGCGATCAAGAGGATAACAATCCTCCTTGTCTCTGTGGAACGAAGCCAAAATGCAACAGCTGGCTATTGTCCTCTGAGGGACTCTGACTTTAGCACTAATAAATAAACAAGTACAAATGCCTGGAAAACGCCTTCCATCTGGAGAACAGGGACAAGCTTGAAGTACTAAGCCTTCAGTCGGATTTTGACATGTGTGCTGCACTGAAAAAGCAACGTCCAGGGGATTGCAAGAGAGAGAGAAGAGAAAGAAAAAAGAAAGAAAGAGATGCTTTGCATTAGCACAAGTGTTCACTGGTGTAACATTTTCTGCACATAATTTACACAGTTCATGGACTAACAGGATACAAGAAGACACCATTGCTGCACCAGATACATATGTTCAGTCAGATGATTTATTAAATCCACACTCCGAAAGATGTTAAAAAATGTGAATGCAGTCAGAGAATTTGGCAGCCGACGACCTAATACTGGCAAGAACGAGTTTGTCAATTATCATCCCTCCAGATACTTGAATAAAAACACTTCTAATTTCAGCTTCATACTGTAAGTCCACGCCTGTTATTCAAAACAAACAAAAAAAACATTTTATTTGAGAACCTATGCTAGATTTTCAAGAGTTTTATTTGTCCAAATCTTGTAGAGATGAATAAAATCATGAGCTGTAACAGAGATCTCACTCTCTGGTCGCTTGTCCTTCATCATAATGTTAAGGTCTTTCTTCTCTATAATTTTTCCGCAGTCAAGATTAAATAGAGAAACAGTGACAGCATGCAAGAGATGTTTGAAACGATACCAAAGTTTTATGAGAGTATGTGTCCTTGTATGGAGAAGTTCTGGTTTTGTAAGGTTTTGAATAAAGATCAAGTTTTCTGTACTTACTAAAGTGATTTTTTTGAGGGATCTCTTCAGTGTTACAGTTTTTTTTCAGTGGCTCTTTGACCTCAAGGCAGCAGATCAGTGTTCTGGTTTCCCTGCATGCTCTGGGTTTATCCTACCGTTTAAAACATATTCAAATCAGATGTTTTTTCCTTACATTTCAATATTTCACATCAAACAAATTTGAATATCAATCAAAGATAAGCTGAGTAATAACCAAACTGTTTTCAACTTTAGATTTTATGTACTACGGGGGAAAAAAACGTATCTAAACCAATTTGATAATTTGTGAAAACATAATTTCCCACCATGTTAAACTATATTTACTGTGTTTTTCCCCTCTATTTTGTTACTTCCAGACATGTAGACTCAAGAGACCACTTTTAATAGAATCTGTCTGTCAACATGCTAAAGAATCACAGTAAGATCCAGGAAGTCTCAAGTGAACCCAGAAGAACATCTAAACTCACTGCAGGTCTCAAATGCTTCAGAAAAGGTCAGTTTTCATGGTTTAATCATAATAAAAAACACTGGGCAAAAAGATCCAATAAGGAGACTGGAGCCTTTGCTGACCAAAGAGAACGCAAAGGCCCGTCTCACATTTGGCATTCAGCATCTTGACGATCATCAAGTCCTTCAGGAAAATAATCTGAAAGCCAAAACATTTTTGTAAGTTACTGATTCTGCTCTCAAGCAGAGAAGACCAGAAGGAGTTCTGATCAGTTTCTGATCTGAAGCTCAAACACACCTGGGTTCTGCAGCAGGATAATAATCCAAGGAACATTGATAAGTCCAAATCTGAATGACCCAAGACAGCATCAAGGTTTTGGACTGATATATTCAAAGGATTGTAACCCAACTGAGAAACTGTAGCATTATGTGAAACATGCTATTTTTGTTATATATAAAAGAAAACTCCAATACGAATGATTTAAAACAATGATGTGAAGCAAAATGGGTCAGAATCTCTCCGGTGACTTAAAAGACTCACTGCCAAATGTGTTTTTTTTTTTTTTTCCCAAGAGAGACACAGCCAGTCGTTAGGAGGCAATTACTTTTTCACATAGGGTAAAGTTGAGTTGGATAGATTTTTTTTTTTTCTTTCCAGAAGCAAAATAATTTAAAAACTGCTTCTTATATTTTTACAGGTCACCTTTATCTGGTACTAGAATTAGCTTTCATGACTTGAAACGCTTAAATGTTACAAAGAAGCAAAATAAATCTCTAGGGTGGCAGAAACCTTTTCACAGCACTGTAAGTTATCATAGTTTTAAAAATTGGTTTATTTATGGGCCAGAGACAGATTTTTCAGGCTCTTGGTGGGTTCGTCCCAAAATTATTGTCATGAAGTGCGAAGAGGTGGTGAGGAAGACGCTGTGGACCCAGGTGGAAGTGAGGGAAGTGATGATTTTAATGATGATGAAATCCAAAAATACAAAAAGTCCAAAATCCAGGCAGCACAGAATGAACGGAAGGCTAAGGCTCAAAACTGGTAGCAAATGGTAACAATGGACATCTAACACCAGGTGTGATGCGACAAGACAACTAGACAAGACAGATTAGACAAAGCACACAGGTGGGTTTAAATACACAGGGAGACAATCAGGAGAAAACAAGGGACAACACAGAGACTCAACAGAACACAGAAAACTAAATAAACACACAAAAAACCCAAATCACTACAATTATGCTGTATTTTCAGAATAAAAACTTCATCTTACCTTCGTCATTACTCACTAAGAACACCTGGATGTTTGCACAACTTTGTAATAAATGAGAGGAAACATTTCCATTATTTATCTGAACAGGTTGGGACCATTTAATTAAATGTAATAATCTCTTGAGGTGGTTACATCACAACTTGTTTAAACTCTGATTGATAGTTTTGTAAATTTAATTTAATATTTAAAGTGTGTTTTAACTGAATAATAACCCTAAGCATTTTGTAATTATATATGTTGTCATAATTGTATTGAACTTTTAAGAAAAAAAGGAAATTATTAACTACTATTTATTGTATTGGTGTTATACATTTTTATATCACACCAATACACCAAATGTATCTATTTTATAATTTAGACCTGGAGATGTCTCAGTATAGTATCTTAGAATTGATCAGCTTAAAAATTATAAAAAGAAAAACACAAAGTAATGGTTTGTTTGTCTTGGGTCAAATCCTCATGAACTTCTCTGTTTTGAGATGATCTGCAAACAAAGAGCTACAAAAAGCAAGATAATGTCAAGTTTGTTCTATGTTTTAGTGTGATTTGTGTCCCCCAAACGCAAAGATCAGCTCATAGTTTATATTTTATGTAACTGACCAAGTCCATAAATATAGTTATTCCCCTATTTCATTGCTTTTGACGGAATGAACAGGAAAAGTAAAGAGGACGGACAGCTAAATGCCAGATATAATTGGGGGTCTTGGCTAGTTGCGTGTCTGCTCTGACATTGTCATTCCTGTCTCCTCCTGCTGTTAAATCTTTCATTGCCTTTAGATGAGATCTTCTCCCCTTCACCTGTGCCCTCCTTTACGCACACATGCACACACACAGGCACTCACCTTCTACTGTCCCCATCCACACTGTCTATTGACTCCTTCCCCATTAATTATTTTTCCATCAACTAAATTATTTAACTCAATTTATAGCTGAACTTGGCTTATGGGTTCATTGCAGCTGCTGCATATTCCTGTGAAGCGTTTGTGGAGAACAGTGAAGCGACTTTGTGGGGACATAATTGTTTAATCGCCAGGTGAAGGCACAGCTTTTTTTTATTTTATTTTAAAACAAGTTATTGTGTTAGCTAATAGTAGAACTTGTATTTATAGGATGTCTTTGTTTTAGACTCACCAAAAGGCTGTTACACCATTTGTCATCTCTCCTTGTGTGTCGACATGCAAGAACAAGTGTTATGCAGATCTAAACAGAAAGAACTTAAGCTCCATTTGGAAACGTCAGGTTCTGTAATGAATGTGTGTTCTTAATGATAGGTGTTTGAATTGGGATAAAGGGCTAAAAATGTATAGTTATAGTGTAAGTTTACTTTATTATGATGTTATTTTTTTCATCAAAGTTCAGTGTCCTGTATCACTGAACAGCCAGACACTGAACGTTGAATTTGTCTTGGACAAAAGCTCTTGCAAAGAGCGCATTTATCTGATTACAACCATGAAATAAAAACAAAAAATTCTGTAATTTTTGCCTTGAGGAAAATAACCCACCAGGATGTGTCTCATATCTTGATTATACTTAAGAATATGAGCAGACAAAATCCTGTAAGTTAAACACATCTAAGTTGTTCTTTCAAGCACTTAGATTCAGGAATGTTGGAGAGAAATGTTAATTCAATAAGCTGCAGCTTCTCTGCACGTCTTTACTCAATCGCCTGTTCATGGAGATAAACAGCATGTAACCTGATAGAGGTTGAAAGTTCTCATTATATTTTACATAAAAAACAAAGTCAAAGGTGGCGTAGTAAAGAGTTGATGCGTAGGTCTAAATTATCAATATGTCCTCCCAAAGCTGAGCTGCGACCTGCTGTTCACCTGCACAGAGAGCACACACATTCAGCGCGCTCCTAAACATGAAAAGATGCATCTCTTTCTCAGAAAATGATCCTAAATTTGCTATTAAAATATTCAGTGTAGATCTTTTGTTTAACCCTAAAAAGAGCCTCCCTTCAATGCTCCACACCTTAAAATCTGTATTGTTCAGTTTAAAGTCTTCAAATATGTGAGGTGAGCTCATGAGTGCATTTGTGCATAACGCTGCTCCCAGTGGTAGACCCTGGCCTTGGCACCTGCCCCGGTTTTGGACTCAACATCCAGGGCAGGAATGCTTACCTTTGTGTTCAGATTTTTTCTTGACGAGGGGGAAAGGTGCTGATGTACTGCACATCCAAGTCAGGGTTTGTTGAAGTGTGAGAGCGGTCTGTATGTCATGGGCTGCATGATCTGAGTTATGACCCTGATGACTGGATAGTTTTTTGCTTAGACCCTCATAAAGAAGCACAGCAAAGCACAAGGGGCTAGATGTACCAGGCTAACCCTTAACATATCATACAGTTTGTTACAAAGTGGCTTTCAGACAACAAACCAAGGTTTCAGACCCGAGAACACTAAGCCTGAAAATTTGGGAGCAAAGCTGAAAACGTGTGTGAGGAAGGTGGCCTACAAATCTGACTCAGTTACAAACAATTGACCAAATTCCAGTAAAGTATTCCGAAAAACCTGTGAAAGGATACCCAAGTTGTATATTTTAAAAGTAAATTCTACCAAACACTGATCAAATCAAAGTAAACTTATGAATTTAAAACATTTTATAGAAAATGGAAGTAGTTTCAAAAGACCTAACTGACCAAAAATGGAAGAAAGAAATTTCAGACTCTTAAAAAAAAAAAATTATGGTCGCTTTTATGCAGTGTATGTAAATATTTGGTTTCAACCATAAATTGTAGTTGTTTTTTTGTGATCATGTGAGCATGTCATAACTCGCATCTTTCTTTTGTGTATAAACCAGATTTAGTGCAACAACGATAACATTAGCATAATAGGTATAAATTAGTGTAGAAGGATCAGGGGCATATATTATGCATCTGTTTTATATTTTTTCATACATTTAGCAGAAACAGCAAAAAAGATTTTGGATGCTAAAAATGCTTCAATCCACTGAGTGAAATTAGGAAAAGGATTATAGTTTTTAGTGCCTGTGTGTGCCGTATCTTTCACAGCATGTAAGGATGTGTGTGAACATGTGTGTATTAGCTCAGAACAGTTGTCAGGCTGATACGCACTGTTAATCAATGTCTTGTCAAAGGGAGCTGATAACGAGACACATCCCACGGAGAGATCACTGCAGGGACAGGGAAGATGCAGGCGAGAAGTCTGACATAAAGAGGAGCGGATATTTACAGGACGGCCATTTTTTTTAACGCCGTGAGGAGTCGAGGAGCAAGAAAAGCAATTTGGTCGTAAATACAGGGAAAAATGGATATATCAAGCCCCTGTCTCAAACACTTGCTAATGAATCATGGAGCTGATGTGCAAGTTTACAACTCATTTGCTTGATTAAGCGCTCAGTGAATTGAATCTTTTTTCCTTATAATTCATACAAAGATTGGTGTTGAGGTGGATGACCTTTTCAATGGATATATAATTCACGACCAATATGTATTTTGCCCTTTACAGTGAGGAGCGTGGAGGAAGAGTATGAATATTTATAGCTGGTCCAGAATCAGTGAACCTGGTCAGCTGGTCAGTTTGCTGGTGTGGAAGGACTTATGGAAAAACTAGGTTTTCACAAGAGCACACTGTAGATAAGAATACCCCAAATCTACCCAATAAAACTAAGGCAACACATTACAAAAAACATTATTATGAACAAGCATCATATCCAAACAAATCCCATATAACAGCTTAGAAATGTAAGTCAAATGACAGATAAGTACGATCAGTAATGTCAAAAGCAAAGTATGAAAAACTACCAGGCAAACCAAAAGAAATTTATTGAGTAATTTATTGAAACTGGAACTTTGCATTTTCAATATTGTAAAAAAACAAGAGCACTCAACTACTTGCTTTTCACTTAAAAACACGCTAATAATAATAAGTTAAATTCACTGACAATGTGACAATGACTGAATGTGTTCATGTGTTCATAAACAAAATTATTTTGTTTTATTTATTTAGTTTTTAAACAGGTTACTAGGTAACAGGCTGAGCTTCGCTGGTGTTGCTAGGTGAGGGTGCGGCGCCTGCTGATTTGTGACGTCACATTGCAGAAGTTTTTGAAACAGCTCATTTTCCAGACACAAAAAACATTAACTTATTGCTAAAACCAGCTGGGTGGTTTGTTTGGAAGTAGTAGAAACCCAAATTTAAGAACAGAAATGTGCAAAATATTAATTTTGCATAACATCTCCTCTTTAAGGTTGAGTTTAAGCGCCCCACAGAGGGAGTTCATTTCTGTCTATTGTATTCTCATTCCTTCAGTCATGATCCATCTATCCTGACTACAGGGTTGGGTCAAAACATAGATGGACCATTAAGTCAAAAGCTTTGCTTTTGTTGCCCCAAGGGAGCAATCGACCTTTATGAACCACAGCTTCACAGTAAGACAAGACGACTCTCCTTCTGCCTCCTTCACTCTTTGCTCTGTAACAGTGCATGTTGAAGATGAAGGTCTGAAGACTTGAATGGAAAAATATCATCTACAAAAAGCAAATATGAAAACCCAATGTTCTCAGTCCAGAAATATTCCTCTCCTTGATTATCAGTGAGAACAAACAACCCAGGTGGAGTTTAACCTGCACAGGTAGCAACATTTCTTTTTAGTGTTATCATGTAGAAACATCTCTTGCTTTGGATATACATGCACCCATTATTTTCACTGAACGCCCCATAACATATATAGAGAAAAATGGATTTGAACCTTGCCTAATTCCACGAAGCACCAATTGACTGCACAACCAAACTCCTATGAGCAATCGTCTATGAAGATAAAGATCTGGTCCACTTTCCCACAGCAAGAGCGAAATCCACACCATTCCTTCTGCTGATGACCATTCCTTCTGAATCGCCTGAGTAGTTTTTGTTTCCCAACACCTGGAAGCAAAATTTCTCTGGGAGGCAGAGAAATGTGATTCATTTATAGTTTTATTAAAAACAGTTTGGTGGTAAAGACTGAGGTTTTATGTTGTAAAATAACAAGAAAAAGAAAGGCATAATGTTAATTAACCATATTTTCCACAGGTAACGAAAGGTTGGATTTAAAATGGCTACCTATATTAAGGAACCTGCAGAACATAGCTTGCTTTTCTGTCTTTTTAATCCTCAAAAAAACATGAAAACTGGATCCAACTTATGCTGAAAACAGCATGGCATCAACCAGAAAAAGCCTGGTCTTCTCTAGAAACACCATGACTGTATTCTCCATATAGTCATATAATATTTCCCTAAAATGTTGTTTAGTGTCGCCACAATTAGCCATGTTCAGATCAAACTCCTCGGTTTGAGCGACAGTCTTTTAGGCTGTACTTGAATGTGTTCATTTAAGTGGTTGAGCACAAGTTATTCTCCACTTCGACAATGTAAGCTATCAAGATAGCCTCAGGTAATATATGTATTTTAAATTTGGCTCTTTGGATTTATGCAATACTAATGGTGCCCAGACTGAAGAGACAGATGTGAAAACTGTTCCAGCTTCACTGTGGTTTGAATAAACAATCTGTACATCATTGTTTTCTTATGTATATCTTTAAATGTGAGGGTTTAACCTAAGCAGCTACATGAGGTAATTAACGAGATCTTTGAGCTAATTAGATAATTAAATAAAGCACTCAATAGTTGTGCTGATGACAGGCTTGGACTCAATTAGAAGGGAGGAACGGCTCGCCACCAGACAGCAGGTTCGATGCTACTGTGTGAGGTGGAAGCCGCTAATTAGAGTCTGAGTCAGACAAGGTGTCAATATGAAAGCACTTCATTAGACAGTTTTAACTTTATCTTATTTTGGCATATTTCAGCTGCTTTTTATTCTGCTATCTGAGTCTTTCCAGAATAAATCATATACTTATCGTCGGTATATTATTACATGGGAGACACAATGTGATATGAAGGCGTAAGGAGATTATTTTTGCTTATAAGAAAAACGGAAAAAAAAGCCTCCTTTTTATCCTGCAGGTTTACATCTCTGTCCTATTGTCTTCCTGACTACACACATTCATGCTCATGCACACAGCTATTATTTGACTATATGGTTCCCTTTTAATGGCCGAGGCCATTATATTCTGCAGACCAAAAGGGCTCAGCTGGTTGTTGGCTGTGTTTGGCCTTTGCCTTTGTTGTGCCTTCCTGTTTGCCTCCCCATTATATCATTGTTCCTCCTCATCAAGGAAACAGAGGTTTGTCTCATTTATAAGCAGCAGAGTGTCACTGACATTTTCAGGTTGAACAAGAAGAATTGCAGAAAATCTTGCAGTTAACATTTTTTGAGACTACATTATGTAAATGTGATTTAGAATGATGCTAAATGTGGATGTTTAATTAGGACTTTATGTGATGAATGGCATTTGCTCTGTTAGATAAATCAGAGTGTTTATTGTGGCTAAATGCAGTGTTTGTGTCTACACAGGTGCTTTTGTACAGTGGATTTGAGGGACACATATTGGTAATGGTGTTACTGACACGAAATCCCAATCCAAGTAATCCACACATACAACAATATTAACATACATAAATAAATGAGTAATTAATTTGGTTATGGGTGACAAAACAGCAAGCACTGATCAAATGAAAATATGAGATGCAAAATGGCGCCGGAAGCAAGTAAACTATGTGAAAGTGTAGAAGAATACAATTATGTTAATAGTTAAAAACTATCTTGTTTGGTTGGTTTGCACTAAGGTACGTATTTATCTAAAAGAAATTTACTGTGTCAAATGGACTGGGTCATTCTGACCTAGAAGTCAGGAAGGAATTCAGATTTGGAGACATGTGGAATAACTATCACTAAACTGTTGTAAACATGTATCCAGCCAAATGTCTTAATGTCCCACCTGTGGACAATTCCTGGGAAACTCCAATAGCCTTTCAGCAAAATGCGAGCCAAGAGATCTGCGTCAACCAAAGAAAGAACTGGACTAAGGCTGCACCGATTGCAGTTTTCTGCTCGATCGTCGAATACTGATCTTTTACAAAGGCTAACTTTTTAAAAGATCCAATTTTGGCTGATATAATTTTTTTAATCTGAAATGTTGCTCAGTATATCAAGAAAGTTGCTGATTTGGCAACAATGGCGTGACTATTGTTAATGGTAAATGTGCAGACATGACCTGGTCGGCCGGTTTGTCAGTCAAACCTTTCTCACGGGAGAAAAGAAAAGCACAGTGGTTGATTTTTAGACCTTTGCCGAAGATTGATAACGTCGGTGGATAAGATCGGCTTCACATGTAAAAATTGTCCGATCGCCAATCTCCCACAATTAAGGAAATCGGCACCGATAAATCGGCTGGTTGATAAATCGGTGCACCCCTAAACTGGACTGATTGAGAATGCCACATACACATATAATAACAGACTTTAGTATAAATACGCCCTGCTTTCTGCAAGAGTTGAGGGTCTCTGTGAGAATATTGAGAATGTGATTTGTATAATGCTGGAGCGCCCAGAACCCTTCAACTTTGGCCCGAATGAAGCAGATATAAACGGAGTCTGGTGTGATGATTTGTTTTGTTAATAGCAAGCTTACCTCTCCAATAAAAGTCAGTAATTAGAAGGCAATTCTTTGGCCTCTCACTGGTGGCCATTAAAAAGGTTTCTCATGACTTTTGAACGTTATTGTTGCAAAACATACATGTGTCATCGGATACAGACTGATGGAATATCCCAAAGAGCACTGGAGCAATGGCCATGAAGTAGAAAGAATTACATTTCACCATAATCCAGCCACAGTCAGGTGCTCCTCTTGAGATTTTTTGGCAGAGCAGACAAAAAAATAACAATATTTGCCAAAGAGCTAATGACCTTTCATAGAGCACTGCAGAAATACCTGAAATCAGTAGGTGCCGTTGTATAAATCAAATAAATTGATGATGCATTCTGCAGCCATGCCCTGTCTGTAGGATCACTGTAAAAGACTCCACTGTTGAAGAAAGAGCTAAAGGTCATTTGAAGGTTGTTGCTGAACATTTGGACAAGGGAGAAATACCGGGAGAATATCTTGTAGAAACAGACAAAACCATGCGAGGAGAAAAATGACATGTTTTTTGCATGTTGGTCCTCGGTGTGAATGAAATTTACTGAGAAATTTTTTACCAGTATCTCGGGTCACTGTAGCAAAACAATGACCCAGATAGTCAAGTCAATTCTCAGTTGGTTTCAGAGAAAACAAACAAAGCTTCTGAAAGGTCCAGCTCATCACCTGATTTGAGTACAATCAAAAAATATATATGGAAAAAAAGCTAAACCAGAGTGTGCAGGAGATGCCCCCAAAAATGTAAAAACGTCAAGAGACTGGGACAAAATCTCACCCGTGCAATATTGAAAATAAAGGCTTTTCTATTAAGCATTACCCACATTTCAGGTATCATGTTTAATATTTACCTCCCATCTCATTACATTTTACTGTATGAGTTACTTGGTTTGGTGGGAATTTAATTTCTTTAACACCATTGAAATATATATTTTCCCCACTGCATGTCAACTTCTGTGCAATGTAGTGAAAGAAATATTATATATACATATTTAGAAGGAACTTCAGAACAGAGGGTTGGCTGAAACCGGAGAACTGTAGGTAGACCAACCGGAAAACCCCCTTTATATCCAATTAAGCCCTCTCCTTTTCCCTCAAAGGTTTCAGTCTAGAGCCAATTAGAGACTTTCTAATCAACATCTTGACACCTTGGGTCTTGAGTGTCATGGCAAAATATTAGCATTTAGTATGCCAATTAGTGTGTGAGTCAGCAGTGCAGGAATAGGGTTATATGTCGACCTGCATAATAGAAATAGCTGGTAAGGAGGCAGAGACACGGCAGCCATTTAAAAAAAGAGGAAAAAAGGCCATTTCAATTGCCCTTCCTCTTTCTCCCAGTTCACTCTTAAAGGTCCCTCAGGTAACTTTAAGAGACCCTGTCTCAATCGCTCGCTCCGCTCCGAGAGGTCTGTACATCACAGTGAATGAATCCTGTCAGTTTTATTACCAGAGGATCAAGGTGCCACAGCAAAACAAAACAAAACTGAAAAAAGGCGTTACAAGGAGACCTCCATCTCCCGACCTCGTTTATACCCCCTCCTACTATGAAACAGGCATGCTTGATCAGTTCCTTAGCTCCCTCTCCATCACCCATATCCTCTCTAAACTTTGGATTTGTGTACTTGAATCTTTGGCTCTACAAACCAAATACATCTTTATTATTTATATTTTTCCCTGCAGGCTACTAAAAATGACATCAATTTGTTAGCTAAATATATTTAAAATAAATTTGTCACACAAAATGGTTGGGCCCGGTTGGAAATACAGATTTTACCAGACATTTATCCTTGTCAGATAGATATTTCTATGCTGTCACTTTTTTTTTCGTCTCTTGCCCCTCCTCCCCACTTCACCCATTTAATGTTGCCCATCTAATGAAAAGTGTTGGCAGTGTAATCTTCTCTACTGTCTCCTGGGTCTCCCCTTCTTCCCTGTAGTAGCAGATCAAGTCAGAACAGCGTTGGCCCAACAGACAGAAATTCTCTCCCTTGTCGCTATCAATCTCCACCGCTGTTGACAATAATCCTGATTTGCCTTTCCACTCTTGCTTTCACTCCCAAAGCCCCAGTGCCTTCTCCTGCCCACTTTAAGAAAACAAGATTTCACTCTGATTGGTACTGACAGCTGCACCTTCGGACTCATCTGTGCAGGTTTCATTGTTTCAGCACACGGGCATTATGGTGCAAGAAATTGATACATGTTCTCTGATAATGGGTTAAACCCTCAGATATGAGATGCAGTTATTTAAACCAGCTAATGCTTTACACATTTAAATTAATCACCGAAGTAGAAATTTCTGTACACATTTTGATTGTTTTTTTCTTTTTTTTATTGTGCTAAAAACTTATACAGATTTTTATTTTGGGTCAAAGACTGTTTCTTGTGAGGGATGAGAAAACATTTAAAAAGAAAATCATGAGGAATTTTTGTCATACGGTTCTTTGCAAAAGTCTTTATACTAACATTTTTATTACTATTATTATTTAAACATGTTAGGAATACCAAATTTAAAGTATTCTGTTGGGATTGCGTAAGGCAATGTAAAACTGCAGAAATCTGTTTTTTAGTTTTTTCCCCCCTGTTCTTCAATTAACAGGTATGGTGTCTCCAGCATTTGCGTTCAGCCCATTTTAGCCTAATGCCTCCAAGTAAAATCCAGTATAAGCAGCCTCTTCTATAAGTCTACTAGTTATTACACAGGATATGTGTCATTTAATCTCAGGATAAGTAAACAGCAGGTCTTTTTGCAGAGCACATTTCAGCCACATGGCAGCTCAAAGTGCCTTACAAGATCAAAACACGACAAAGAAACCAACCATGAAACGAGCAACAAATATTACATTTTATCAAATGTCGTCAAAATTTGTGAAGGCTGCAGGGGTTTGTCAGAGAACAAACGGTTTTGTTATGAACAGGGAACACAGCAGACAGGTCAGCAGTAATGTTGTGGAGAAGTTGGTTGACCAGGCAAGATGACAAATAGTCAGAATCAGTGAAGAAGTGCAAGGTGCCTCTGGAGGACCTGCACAGCAAAAAACTCAAGGTGGATAATCTCTTACCAAGCGTTAATTTTGCTCTTGACATATTAGGGCTATGAAATAGAGTGAAAACTTGACTGTAAGAGAAAATCTGTGACATGAGTAGGAAATTGTTGTTCATAGACCCTCTACATTTGGTATAAATGAGTAGAAGCTATTTTGCAATAATACAGATATCAATGTCTACATTTGCAAATCTGCTTGAGAGATACGCTAACTCAGCAGGCCAAGAATAAATGCACATCACTCTTTTCTGAATTTTATTTTTAAAATGACAACAACAACAACAACAAAAATCCAAGTTTACAGTTGTGACATGATATGCTGGGAAAAACTTTGCATTTGTAAATACTTTTTAAATGCTCTGTAACTATGAATTTCAAACCAATTGAATTTAGAGGGTTTTGTTTAGTACCAAAAAGTTTTCAGAAAGAAAATATGACAAATTTAATAACTGGAGGGGTCTTGTCATGCTACTGTGAAATGACTTAATGTGAGATTAAGACAGTGTTTCTTAATCACACTGTGTCAACTGATGGTGACCACAGCTATATCCTAAATGTCAGACTCTTGTAAATGTGTTTAAAACATCCGAAGTGGAGGATGTGTTCCCTGGGTCACTGTACTTACAGAAAGAGAGAGGAACCATGAATTAATTATAAACACACCACAATAAATGTCAGCATCTCCACTGTCTGAACAGAGGCTAAACTATCCTGTGTCTTCTAAGGAAGTCAACCATAAGCCATAAATAACATTGTGTCCTTTTGGCTGGCAAATATAATTAGCTAACGTTCATATTTAAAGGCCATTTCACTGAGGTAGTGTGAATATCACTGCAGCAACATTTATTGGTTTGTATGGTTTACTCAAAGTGTGATTTACGGTACTATTGTTCATTTCTATAAGCATTGTATATATTGTAGGGCAAGCTAAGGTTAACTGGAGTTTTCTGTAAATTTCAGTGTAATATCCAGTTGGGAGATCCAGTAGATTCTCTACATCTGAGGAATCTACAGATTTTTTTTAGCCTTCAGATCCTTTTAGTGATTAGTAGAGACTTTGTTTGAGTTGTTTAATGCAAAGTTATTAAACCTGCTGTTTGATCGACCTCAGTGTGGAGAAACACATTGTAATTCTCATGGACAGTTGAGCTAAGTTGTAGTTTTCAAATGAATTTTTGCCATTTTAAAACCAACCCTGTAAAATTTTGTTAATCATACACCTAAACCAATAATTAAAAATTTCTCTGACAGATTTAGACCCAAATGATTTTTTTTACCCCTTTCCTTTTGAATTTGTAAAATGCTTTTACTTTATGGTTGTTCTTCTTTTGCTTTATTTATTTATTTATTCAACTTTATTGCATTTTAAATTAATTTATTTTCTTTAAATATAGCTATTTATGTTTTATTACACTATGTTTGATAAACTCATTGACAAAAGAAGTTTTATTCTGATAGAAAATGATGCAGGCGTTTCTATAGTAAATATATTTTTGTATTAAATACATATAAAAATAAAAATGGCATGCCAAAAATTATTCATACCTTTCTGAGTAATTACAGTATTACAGTAATAAAAGTCTTCTTATAATTGTCATAATCCTCTTATATTTTGACGATTTATCATTGGTGATGAGTTTGAAGTGTTTGAGCTTTTACACAACCATAATTTAACAATTTTCTATCAGGGTTATGTCAGGACTCTTGTCTGGCCACTGCAAAACATTAATACTTCACACAGTTAGAAGAAATATGTTTGCGGATTTAAAACATTGTTTTACCTCTCAACCTGCACTGGTATGAATAATTTAGAAACTTTGAGGATACACTCACCGTTTGGGTGTACAAGGCTCTTTGACATCTAAATATGATAAGTTTAACTAATCAGACAGAAATTCAGACAGTCGGGGTGTAAAGGTGAGTAAATCTTCATCATTGCCAACACAACACCTTCATGTCATAACGCTGTTCTTGGGTCATTGCTGAAGTCATGGGCATCTTTTTCAGTATGAAACGTAAAGTTCTGATCGTTCATCTGTTTGTACCTGCACTGGGTTGACAAACAACAATTTATAGTTATTTTTAAAAATATATTGAAAGTCTACAATAAGGAAATGTGGTTTTGTCTCCAATTAATAAACTGACTGGCACAAGGTCGCTCAGTTATTTGGTTTGATCAGTCTTCTTAAGAGACAAACGGCATCAACTGGAATCAGAACCAAAGTCAATAGAAAAATGGTGAAATTGAACATATTCAGGAATCCTAAGGCAATTAAATACAACAATAGACAAGATTTGAACATTTTTATCACTGTGGGATTGCTTGCATAAGTGAGATTAACCAATAGGCAGCAGTTTGATTTTAGTAGGTAATAATGGAAATAGGCTGGGGTAAAATGGTAACACATAAATAAAAGTTGGGGCATAAAATGGTGATGGGGTGAACTGACCCAGCACCTTCGAACACTATTTGCTGATAAAATTCAGAGAATCAAATAATATTGTATCTTTATGTCCTGATATCCAGTGAGCCTGTTGTTTGTCCATTAAAGCGTTACGCAGAGGTAACTGGGACCAGTCCACAGCATTTGTCATTATGCGCTCCGTCTCAGGATTTAAAAGTTAGAGTTATCAAACTCACACATCAAATGCAATGGATTTAATAAATAGGCAATGCAATTTGCTTTGTCTATAAGTGGTTTTGACGTTCTTTGTTCATCAGTGCACTGTTCTCAAAGCTAGTTATATCTGGCTGACAGCCTTTAGTTCAGCTGACGGTGCCGTCTGGGGAATTTCGCCATTCAGCCATGCAGACAGATGTTGGATGTACAAGTTGTCAGAATCTTCTTGTTTTTTTTTCTTTTTTTCTAAAACCTATTAGGTCTCCTTCGGGGAGCTGTTCATTCACTTTGGAGCACGGCACACTTGCTCTTTAAAGCAACAAAGAGCGTTAAGGATCTTTGTTGCTTTAAATCCTGCACATTTTGTTCCTCAGGTGTTCGCTTGAGTTTCACAGAAACAAAAGGAGAAGAAGAGCCACTTCTATCGAGTGTGTAGTATCTCATCCTGGCCTCCCGCTCGTATTTCATCAGCCCGTTTGACCACTGCTGCCTAGCCTGCTCCCCCATTTATTGTGATTGTATGGAGTTATTGAGGAGTTGAACCTATTAGGCGGGGATCTGCCATGGCTGTCAGACTACCAATTACTGTAGCTTGCAGCCATGTATAGCCTGGCTTAATGCATCTGGACAATATGGGAGGGGTGAGGAATGTTGTAAGGAGTTGGGGGGAGGGCGGTAAGGGAGGATGTCTTGGTATTTTGGGGGTCGGGTAGGGTTTCTCTGGAGACCTGCTATAGTAGCGTGTCGTTAATCAATCCGATTTAGACCGGACAGGGACACACTTAGTCGCTGCTCCCGCCAACACTGGCATGGCGGGGGAGAGAAAATGCGTGCGTGACCTGCATCTTATTCCGATGCGTGGACACAAAAAGATGGATAGATGGGCCGAGAATGAAGAGAAAGGGATAGGGTGGGGAAAGAGAGAGGGATGATGGAATGGGTGAGAGGTGTGGTGGGGGAGACAACAATTAATGGAGAGATGTGAGCTGAATTAAAACAAAGGATATGTATTGATTTATTTCCATCTTTGGGAACGAAGCAAATATGTTTACCTTGTTGCTGTTAAACAAATGCTTTTATAAAAAACATAAATATGTTCAGTTGTATTGAAGAAAGGTGACAAAGGTTGGACGGGAGAAAAAAAAAATAGTTATTTTGGACTTTTTTGATTTATCTTTCTGATCACATGGGAAGCTTGATGACTGGTGGAGATGATGAACCATATCCTCCATCAGACTGAGACCCAGAGGAGGAGACAGAGGATGGAGTTGGGGCATTATATTTGCATTCATTAATATGTATGCAGATGCATGCTTTATTCTCCACTGTTTGTCTGCTCGGGTAGTTTGTTACTTGGCCAGTGAAAGCTCAATTTATTATAGGATTTGCTTACTGATTGTAAAAACAGACTTCAGTGAGGGTGGATGAAAACAACACCTTCACATTTTTAACTACAAAATTGATAAAGAGGCTGATATGCAACTTTATATCTTTACTGTAGATCTGTTCTGTAGAAATATACAGCAGAAATTGTATTCATGACTTGTTGTTTCGAGCTTATTTAACTACTGCGACATTCATCCTTGTCATTTCTCAAGACAGGGGCTGCAGCTAAATCATTGCAAAACATTGCAGTAATAATGTAAACTGCTCTGTAAATATAGTCCTCATCAGAAGACTTTTTATTCAAAAAAGAGAGGGCTTGCCAGGGGTGTTTGGTTGTTGCTTCAAGTTGTGATGTAAGGGTTTCATATCAGTCAATATTGATAATTATTGATTTGTTTTTTGCTTTATATATGAAATATCTGAAATACTGTCAAACTGGTGATGTGACCTTTTCTCTTTTATTCACAGTTTTCACCCCATGGCGTTGTTTTATTATTATTATTATTATTATTATTATTATTATTATTATTATTATTTTTACGCAGTCATGAAGTATAGTGGTAAAATCTTCTGACATGAATGTTTCTTAGCAAGCAGTCGCTAGGTAACCACAAGCTACTCAACGGGTTGTTGCTAGGTAACCAAAGAGCGAGTGAGTTAGTTTATTCCACCAATCTTGCTTTGCAGTTCTGAATCTGACTTCAGTGAATATTTTATATATTGAATATTCTGTTATCTTATGACATTGATGATCATGTCTCTACTGTGAGGTATTATTGATTTACAGTCAAGCCCTACTTCACATGTACCATTTACACATTTTACCTAAACTTCATATAGTTACTCACTAACAGACACCATAACACTTTGCTATGGTGTCTAAATGGGTGTCTAGACCCACATTTTAAAAGAACATTATTTATGAAGTTCTGGTTTATGCCTCTCTTGCAAACTTTGGTCTGATCATGTTTTGGCTCTTAAACTCCAGTGAAAGTTATACTTGTAGAGTTTCTTTCTGATTGTACTTTCACTTTAATTGAAGCTGCTGTGGGTCCTGACTGTGTAGCAATGTCCCTAGGGGATAAGATTGTGATTAACATTGATTAATATTTAGGTATCTTAATTTATCCATCTCCACGTATTTCATTTGTTTCTTACAGAATTTTTACTTTAAAAGGTGATTTTAAAGTTATCATTGTTTATATGACAAAAAATCAGAACTTTAAAAAAAAATTATGTTAAGTATCCATATGTTCATATACAGTTGTTGATGACTTTATTCCAAAAACTGTAATAATAATTATTGCTGTACAAGACATTAATTTGGACTCAGAATAAGTCCAAGAAGGTCTGTATGAGCGATGAGAACATGCGTGCCAGAAGGATTTGCTGTGTAAGTTTTAAATGCCTGATAAATTATCTGATATGTTCCCTGACACCTTCATCCCTTGCAATCCCCCTCTGGTACAGGTGGATCAGCTGTGAGAGCAGCAAACCTCTGGGAAAAAAATTGATACTGACTAAGAATGTGCTCTCAGATGGAGGTTTGAGGCCAAAGATCACTGAACATCTCATTTATCTACCCAGTGAGCAGGAAGGGATCAGCACTGATGACATTAGCCCCAGATCACAGTATGAGCAAACTGGACGCAGCATCTTCCAAATAAACTGAATCTGATGGTCGATTGTGAAATAGTTGTCTTTTACAAGAATCGTCCTATAGCGCTTCGGTTTAAATAGAAATATAAAGTCAAAATGACAAATCTCACCAGACTTCAAAAGCTAAATGAACCCCTCAGAGGTCTTGACAGTTTTTGAGTCACAAGAAAAGCAAACCACATTAAAACTTAGCATAAACAAGTAGTTGCTTTCCAGGATCAGAAGCTTAGTGGTATACTGGTTCATGAACTCCCAGTTATGGTGTATGTTTAGGATCATTATTCCTCTGTGGAATTGTCTTTTTCCACTTGGTCCTTGTGTTGCTCTGCTAACCAATTCCTCATCATCCGAGGGTAAAAGTTTGAGTTAGGGGTTTGAAACAATTGAGTGTTCTTGCTGTACAGTAATACCAAAACTCATATTAGCATAACCAAAGTCGACTGTCATTAAGGCTCTGGAGTGGTTCTGACATCATTCCAACTAAAGATTTATTTGTTTAATAGATAGATCAAAGCAGGAAACCAACCAATTTAGATTAAATTTACACATGCTGCCAAAACCAAAGTGATCAAATCTGGGATTATGAAGCTTCTTGGTGGCGACAAAAGTGTGGTTTAAGTGCAGCGAGCTAAAGGGAATTTATCCAAGTCTTACAGTAGTAGGGGTGTATGTATGTATTTGGACCAATATGTATAATTTTAGCTAAGTGGAAATAATGTGAAATCCACCATAATATAAACTTGTGCACCCACTTCCTGTTTTTGAATCTTATTGTATGCTGTATGATCATTTAGGAGTGAAAAAGAACAAGGTTAATGCATAATTAAAATCCATTAATTTAAGTGTTATTTATGATGAAGATGAGTGCATGTAATAAAGAGGTGAGTACTATATATTCAATAGTATTGTGAGATTGTTGAATATGTGGATTAATTTGTCTGAATAAAGTTTAATAATTGAAAATGGGACCTAAATGAATAGAGAAAAGATAATTTCCAACAAGAAATCAAGATTCTTATGGAAAAACACAGCAACAGAAGTTAAATTAGCAACATGTAAAAAATCAAAAATAACTGAAAGGTTTTTCGTTTGGTTTTAATCTTTACTTCGATCCTTAATCTACGTCCTTGTGTCTACGCCAGGTGAGAGCCAGCGCTATCGCCCAAGACGCAGATCAGAACTACGACTACGCCTCAAACAGCGTCATCCTGCACCTGGACGTGGGCGACGAAGTGTGTGTTCAGCTGGACGGGGGCAAAGTTCACGGCGGAAACACCAACAAATACAGCACCTTCTCCGGCTTCCTCATCTACCCCGACTGACAATATAATCCCACCTCCTCCACTTTTACCCTGTGATCGAGCAAAAAGTTTCCTCTTATTTCTTCATCTAACACATCCTGCCATCCATTTATCCTCTCTCCATATAATGCATATAGTGACATGACAACAGCGTAAAAGAAAGCTTGTGTAAAAAGAATACAATGTACATATATCAGATAAGATTGACTCATGATGCACACACTTTTGTGATCTTTAATAAAATGCCGTGTACAGTGCGCGTAAGCATGGCTAAAATAAACCATTTTCACCTTACTCCAATCATTTTGCTGTTTACACATTATTGAGCTTCAGTTTCTGCTCAAAGACAAACCAACTGAAATGATCTCTGAATGTAGACTGTCAATCCGGGCAGAAGTATTCGGCTGCAGCGTCTTGCCCTCACTGTGAGCTAGATTTCCATTACGACTGTAGACACCAAACAAGAAAAAGGCATGAATATATTGATCGCAGCTGATAATTCATCACACCTCTCGATTATAACGCTGCGTGTTGTATGTCTGTGTTAATGCCTGTGTGGAAGCATAAGAGCGTGTTTTTGCCCTTTAGTTCTATGGAAGTGTAAAAGCATCCTGTTGTTGTTGGTGGTGTAATTTGCACAGAAAGGGGAAGGAGGGAGTGAAGCTGCTGGTAACAGTCCCTTAACACACACAGTTTATCAATACCGAGGTTTAGCTTCCAGATTGATTCCTGAGCCTCGGAGCAACATCATGTTGTGGTAACAAGCTGAGGTTTCATCTGAAGCTCATGCTCAGTTACACATTAAGGTTACATCTACAGTGTGTCGTATTGATTGAAATGTGCTCATTTGCCTTTTTCTCAATGAGATGAAAAAAGGTGGATAATTATGATGTCATTTTTGATAGAAATTTACTTTCTTCCCACTTTAACTTACTTCATTTTATCCACATATGCAGATTTAATATATTGAAAATCAACTGCCCAACTTCTCTCATCAAATTTAGCAGCGTTCATCTAAAGCGGCTTGTTTCCTTTCTCAGTTGGCTTTTAAGCTTAGCTTATACATTTTCAATAGGCTTGAGGGCAGCACTATTCCTAAACTTTAATGTTTGCATACTTTATTAATTCCAAAATCAGTTTAGTTTGAGATGACTGCCCTGCTGGAACACCCAATTATGTTCAATTTTAGCCATCCAGCTGGTAATTTACCACTAAGTTAAATAATTTGGAGGTTATTCTTAATTTTTTCATCTACTTGGTGCAATTAGCAGCAAAGCAAACTTCAGCATGATGATACCATGACCATGTATTAAGGTTTGAAATTATAACTCTGACTCTTTGATACACAACTCTCAGTGTCACCAAACACTCGATTTTTGTGTTGTCTGACCTCAAAGACTTTCTAAAGAGAGTATTTGGCTTGTTTATGTGGGCAGATGCAAATTGTTGTCAAGCTTGAGCATGTTGATTTAAGGGAAGGTGGTTCTTGTGTTCTTATGGACTGTCACAGTCGTAATTCAGCATCTTCCAGTACATAACAAGCTCCAGACTCGATCGGTCTCAGTATTGTTCTTGAACAATCCTACCAATTTCCTTTCTTGTGAAAATTAAACACAAATGGGTGTTTCAATGGGACACTGATAAGCTCTTTCAGTTTGGTAAAGGTTGTCCTTCTACAAGATTTTTAAAAAAAAATACCGCGTAAAGGGCATATTTTTGCTTACATCCACTCCTTTGAGGCCTGGGATAAACAGCAAAACAGACGGCATGCCACATGTGAAGTTTTTGATTCAGCCATGAATCATGCAAAACCACTTGAGTGGCATCCTAAAGCGCACTCAAACACACAACAAGCTGAAAAGGAGCATAATCCTCTTAAAACACACATCTTGGAGGTTCTTTACAAAGTGCCAACTCCTTGAATTAAGAGAATAGAGCAAGAAAGGTTCAAAACCTCCACTTTAGCTACAGTGAGGCAGGGATGAGCCTTTACTTTAAAATGCGTTTTTCATTATTTCACTGTAAACGGACACATATTAAAATGTTTTTCTTCTTAAAATGCAGGTGACTGTTGTTGACTATTACTGCCATTTGCCATACGTATAGGTTCTTCGTGCCTTATATATTTTTTTTCTTTTGAATACATTTCTTTCCCTTATTAAAACAAAGATATGTGCTGAAGTTGATCCACAGGATGCAACAGAAACAGAGAGGGATTTCATATTTTCAGCCACAGGTAGTCCTTATGAATATTAAGCAGAAGAACGCTACTATGAACCTTTGTTTTTTTAACTAGAAGAAAATAAATCCCGTAAACATTGGAAAACGGGATAATGATGTAAGCAGAGAAAAAAATAAAACCTATTTGTAAGTCAGTTTATTTCTGCATGGATGCTATCCCAAAAAGAAATTATGTGAAGAAATGAGTTGTAACTTTCATTTGTCAACATAGTGAAGGGAAGAGTTTATAATTATGCCTAATATTGACCTCAATACTGTAAATGTATCGTATGCCTTCGTGTCCCAAATATAAAGCATGACTCGTCTCTCATGTGAAATAATCCGTTCATCTCATGATTTTTTTGTTGTGATAGAAAAACTCAGCCGACTCCAATATTTTACACCTCCAGTTCCCCCCTCTGAGGCTTTCACAACACCTCAACGACATGCTGCATCTCACTATGTGTGTTCTTACAGGAACTGTTACCTGTGACTGGAAAAAGTTTGAATTATTGTCACTGTGCATTTGCAAACTCAGTTGTGTGTTTTACTTTGTTACTGTGATCTGCAGTGTTTTTTCCCCCCCTGAAAGACCATAAAATACAATAAAAAAAAAAGACAATTCTGAACTATTTCACTGTAACTAAGTCCAACAAATGGCTTCCCTGGTTTTATTATACACTTTTATTATTTATTCTGGGGAAAATAAAGAACCATGTGATAAATTTTGTTGTGAAGTTGTAACATTTTTAAAGTAACATTGCATTTAAAAAAAAGAATAAAATTGATTTGATTTATCTTACAGCAGAGCTTAGATATTATTAATTTACTACTTTGACAGCGAAGAGCAGGTAAGTACAAATTCATTTTTACAGTTTTGAGCAGGCAATATTCACAAGTCCTGTACAGAAGGATTAGTGAATAGTTGTGCATTTTCTTTCTTATTTGATTTATCTGAAAAGCACAACTTTCTAAACATGCAGCAATTCATTTCATTTTGTATTATTTTTTTTTACGTTTACGTGGACTTGCTTGGATAAAATGTAAACAAAGGATTAAGAAATATCCTCGTTGTTCCTTTTAGAAACACTGGAGTATAGTGTGCTGAGTATATTTAGTTACAAAGACAATACATTCATTTTCAACTAAACTGCTAAATAAAAATCAACGTAAAAACAAATAACATAATAAATGAAACTAAAATGTTTTATTTGACCAGTTTAACTAGACTCTTGCCTAATTATATCCTTTTTGCTACTACATCTAAAGTGACGCCTTCAAGGTTTGAACAAGTTATTAAGAAGGTTTTGATGCCTTTCTCCCGCCCCTGAGAAATTAAATCACCACCTAAAAACCTTGTAATACCTTCTTATCTTTGATGCTAAAATAGGTTTGTTGATATTAATCATGCAAGTGTGATAAAAAGGCAAAATCAGAAGAAATCTGTTACTATTATGAAATCAGTAAATTACATTTCATTCTGTTGTTTTCTGTAAATTCACACAAATGCCATAGGAAAACAAAATGATGTATTCTAAAATATTTTGAAGGACTGGAAAGATTTTTCTTTTCATCCTACATTAAGTAGGTCATTAAATTAATTAACTAAAAGATTTCTGGTTTTGATGTTGATTTTTCCTCCAAATTTCATAAAATGTGATAACATTTGGTTCTGCTTTGATACATCAAGGAGGTATGAGAACTCAAAATGCACAAAATATAATTTTCTATTATGAATATAGAACAATATGATCATACAGTAAAACCTGTTGAGAATACAACAGTTTTACTGTTAAAATGAGAAAAATGTTTAGAGTGAGCTAAAGTATTTAGAATAATTTTTCATCATGTAGCAAATTCAAAAGATGCTGTAGTGGCTGTAATACCAGAAATGATAATAATAATAATAATAATAATAATAATAATAATAATAATAATAATAATAATAATAATAATAATAATAATAATAAT
>CAEFZY010060079.1:0-12757 GCA_903066815.1 Brachyrhaphis roseni | reverse complement strand
GCAACGAAATGTAGTAGACCAAGCTTGATTCGAACCCAGGCTCTCCCGGGGTGGGGGGCATTTGCTTTAACCACTGCGCCAAATGCGTGTAGGTTTGCATAAAAATGATCAATAAATCACCTTGGGCCTCTAGCATAAAAGAGTGCGCAGTTTTTGTACGGAAAGATGTAGAAAAGTCAGCCAGGATTTAAATGTGGATGTTTATTCTAAATACAAGAATCATGAGCAGAAATTACATTCACAGAGTAGAGATGCTTTCTGTCCATAAGGCGCATTCACAAAGCGGGCTGCAGCTGGACCGGTACCTGCTTTAAGTTCTGCTCAGAGCTCCAGGATGATCAGTCTGGATTCATCTAAACACTAATAAACCAGCAGATCAATATGATCTCTGATCAATGGCTCCATGTTCTCCATCAGGTAGCGGCTCACCTTTATGTAGCTACTGATAAACCTGTGACTGCCTGCACACCTGATCAATAATCAAACCTGTTGATCAGCCCTGGTTTCTCTTCAGTGAGGATAAATGAGCCATAGATGAGTCAGACGAAGCATTACGACTTTATGAGACACAAACTGAGCAAAATTATTATTTCCATTGAAGTGAGGTTTTCACATCCTTTATTTCTATTTTCTTTATTTTGTGTTTTATTGTCTGAAGATTAATCGGTTGAAGTTTCATCGTTTAAACACTAATATATTAAAATCATAAATCATCGGGTTTGATGCTTCCTGGTCTAAATAACTGAATGTCGTCAGATTTCAGTGGATTTTGGTTTGTAGTTTATTATTGTCACAAAAAAAGTTTGCGTTGCTGCCGCACATTTTCACGCCAGGGAAAAAGTGTGCGTATATTTACGCCAACTTTGATGCAAAGTTCATTTTTATATATGCCCATTTGTGCGTAAAATATGGCGCCGCACATTTTTGTGCACATGAACACTTTACACATGAGGCCCCTTGTGATTATCACATTATGCTCTGATTATATGTTATGCTTTTGATAGTAAATCATACATAGGTTTGATTTTCAAATAGAACAAAAGCCAGATCAGTTTGGTAAATCAATAGATGGTTAATATTTAAATGGGCCTCGAGGTCAAAAGGGAACAATATGGCTTCCATCATGGATCAGGGAGAATTGCTGTCTGCTACAAGCTCTTCATATTTATGCTGTGTATAAGTGTCTCATTGGGTCCCAGTGTGTCCCAGTATTACCTGTGTAGACGAAGCGTCCCGGCGCTCCTTTACAGAATTGTTTGGACTTGTAGGACAGTGTGACCTCAACGACCCCGGGGATGTGACGGGGAGGAGTCTGGACCCGGATGGCGTGGGGCGTGATCAGCTGGACACAGAGATATAAGAAACATCAGACAGAGTTATTGGACTGTGTCCCCTTTAAATGTAGAGTTCGTCCAATCAGAAATCAGGAGAGCAAGTGTCAGACGTGAAGGCCTCACTGTTTCCTCTGACCTGAGACGATAAAACACGACGACCATCTGACTGGGATCTAACTGGTGCTTACTGGTGATGTGACTGGTTGGTGTGCGTTACCTCGCTCCACACCAGCATGGTCCCGAAGACAACCTGGAGCCCATCGAAGAAGTTGTCTCCGATGAGAATGACGGTGGCGCCACCTGTCGTCCAGCCCTCACTGGGACTGATGGCTTTTATACAGGGAGTAGCTGCTGGAGCACAGACAGACCAGTTAACACCAAACTGCGACAAACTACCTGCTGAGATGGTAATCTGGAGCGAGAAGGCGCTGCGTCTGACCCAGAGTCACCTGGAGAGCAGCTGGTTACTACTAGAATAGAATAGATGTATATTGGAGCTGTATGTAAACATCTGAGCCTCTGTGCTGAACTTTGACCCAGTGTGGGTCAAAGTTCAGGATCAAGTCGGTAAAGATTCGTCAGATCCAGGTTAAGTTCTGCTGCGACCTGCTTTGATGCATCTGGTGACCTGAGAAGGCCCAGAGTCACAGGTTGGAAACCCCCATCTACATAACAAGAGAACACACAAGGCGCGTCTTAATTGGGTCGCGGTTTTTATCCTCTTTCGCTAACTTCAGCACACACACACACACACACACACACACTCAGTAATAGCTGCTTCGCTTTCCTCTCAAGTATAGCTGCAGATTAATTATAAAGTGAAATGAAAGAAAGTGTGTGCGTGGGTGTGTGTGTGTGTGAGAGCGAGGAAGAGAGAGAGAGAGAGCAGCTAATCTCATAACTGATTATTTCAAATGACATTACAGCACCAAACTATTCTATCCTATTGTGTTTAGTTTTGTTGTGTGTATTCTGCTGTTCGGTTCTGATCCAGGGACAGTAAGAACAGAACCAGGCCGGAACCATGGCTGAGTACACCAGGTGTTCCTAACGAACCTTTGACCCCTGGATGCCTCCCCAACAATCTGCCATTGAGACACATGAGCTGTAGGACCGTAAACCCCCTCAGGGAACGAGACAGGAGGAAAGGTTCCCCAACAGGGGCAGGTAGCAGGAAACGCAAACACAGTCAGTAAAGGACCTGCCGACCAATCACAGCCCGACCAATCACAGGACCGTCCTCCAGGTAGTCCTGGATGGGACAGAGACATGTTGAAGGCTACTCGGACGCCATCCATCATGTTCTGTTTGTTTCTGTATGCCAGAACCAAAGTTCTCCAGAACCACAACCACGCAGCCAGCTACCAGGCCCAGAAATCCAAATGGACCGGTACTGATTCAATTCAATCCAGTTTAGTTTTTTCAGCTCCAACTCACAACAAATGGTGTCTCTAGGCAATTCAAAAATAATCATTTAACTTCAATAACTTACATTAAAAATGATCCTAGTTGTCAAACTGAACAGTATGCTCAATTAATTATTCAAAGTAGCTTAAAAACTTTCTAAAGAAACCCAGAGTCCTGTGGGACTCCACCAGTCACCCTGCTGGTTCACAGATGGGATTTAAACCAGCATACTGCTGTTCCCTTCATGCCTTCATGTTCAAACTGTTGTGAGAGAACAATGTGGTTGACTGGATCAGAACCAGACCTGAGCTCTAACAGAACCAGTCCACTACCTGAGGCCAAGAGAAAAACATTTATCATGACTTTCAGTAGTGCTGATTCAGAACTACGATGTGCTCTGAAACCCGACTGAAACTCTTAACGCAGGTCATTCCAGTTCAGACGCTCAGATTTGGGATTCAGAGCTCTGAGGTTCTGTCAGAGGCTGGGAGGCAAAACCCGGCCGATTCAAGAAAGAAGCGAGTAGAGACAAGTTGGACCCACGGGACTCTGCGGCACTCAAGGTGGGAGGGGTGGTTTCCATGGCGACTGTCTTTAATTAGGAGGGCAATTAAAGAGGCTGAAAGCATACACACACACACACACACACACACTCAGCCGCGGCCTCTCTAGGGACGGGGGAGGTGTCTGGTCTTCTTACCCACAATCCACTGGGCTGCCTTGTCTATGCAGCTCTGGGTTCTTGCGATCCAAACGTGTGCAGCTACAGGCGCAGCTTCTGCAAGACTGCATTCACTGTGCACCGGGTCAGGTCAACGTCCAACACAGAACCTTCAGCCCGTCCATCCCACACAGAACCAAGCCTACAGGCCATCCTGCCCATCTGGTTCTGATCAGCAGACAGAATTGTATCTGCTTACCCTCAGATGGATCCAATCTTCGAGCTCGGCGGCCATGTTTGGAGTTGTTATGGACGAACATGTTGTCTGATACAGCGAGAACATGGCCGTCTACGTTGACGGTTGTAGAAACCACCACCTGCAAACAAACAGGCCCGTCAGAACCGGCAGAGGAATGATGATGGGACACATTCATTGTTCTAGAACGTTCCATGACATCTCCCCACCCCGAGGAACAGCTGCTCTGTGACCTTTAACCTCGTCATTGATAAAAATATTATTATGCCAAACCGTGTCAACATGCTGCAGTGCATTGTGCGTACGTCAGCTGGTCCAGTCGTCTTACCTGGAACCGCCTCATGTCCCGAGGGTTTCCTGCATTCTTCAGACAGTTCTGGTTACACTTCAGGAAGAACTTCAGAAAGAATCTGCACACACACACGCACACACACCCCCCCCACACACACACACACCACTGGTGATTGGTTCTATAGATATTCAGTACAGAACAGGTTGGTTTAATCAGGTCGGCATGTTCAGAACCTGGACCAGAAACCCTGGAGTGACCCTCATCATGTGATTCTTGTTCTCCAGCCCAGAGGGTTACGCTCCCTTTATCTGAAGATAAACTTTGATCTGTGATCAGCTGACTAGTCTTATCACCGTGGCAACCCTCAGCATCAGCTGATTATCAGCGCTCTACTTTTCACCTCCTCCCAGCAAACAATCGAGCCGTAAATCTCCACGCAGGACAGATTAAGCTCTCAATTTGTTATGTGATAAGGAGGCACGACCCGACACACACAGACACACACAAAACACAACACACACACTCTTGACATACACTTGCTGTATCGCTGCTGATATTTACAAGCAGCAAATTAGGACACACTGCAAATTTATCTCCTCAGAGAACAGAAGATCCACATTCTGACACTGAAAACACACACACTGTGACACACACACACACGCACACCCCCCCACACCACCATGTGACACACACACACACGCACACGCCAACACACCCATGTGACACACACCCCCCGACACACACACACACTGCGACACATACACACATCCCAGGACACACTGTGCAACTGCACTTCACCGTCAGGATAATTCATCTTCACACTGTGACTACATTTTCTACCTCATAGAGCAGATTAACTCCGACACTGAGAGAGACGGAGTGTGTCACAGTGTGTGTGTGGGGGTGTGTGTATCACAGTGTGTGTGTGATGCCAGTCCATTTAGCTGCTCCTCTGATCTCCAGCTCCACAGGCTGTTTCAGCAAGTAAACCAGATCCGGTGATTCTGACAGATTCTGTCTGGTGTTCTGAAGGTCCAACAGAACCAGCAGCTGGTTCCTCAGCTTCCAGATGACTGGGAACAAATTATCCCAGTTAGAATCACTGAGATGGGGCTGATGATCTGCTGATGGGGTTGCCAACGGTCACAACTCACACCAACCAATCAGAACCGACGGGAATATCACTTTAACCCACTTTACATCAGCCAATCCGCACCAAACAGACCCGGCTGGGATGTTGATCCACGTATCTTCTATGTGTGTGTGTGTTCTGAGGGAACATTCCTGGTTCCTCCAGTAGTCAGCGGAAACAGCAAGCAGGCAGAAGCTGAACATGTTTCAGCGTTTCAAGGAGTCCTGATATTAATTTCCATCTGTACATGAGAAAGTGTGTGTGTGTGAATACAAGTGTGTGTGGTCAGATGTGTTTATGCTTGTAACTCTAATTATCACCAAATGTTGAGCAGATTTCTGCTAATTAACATATGTGGCTCATTTGTACTCAGAGCTCATTAACAGTCGTTAGAACTTTGATCGGCCGACATGGTCCAGAAACACGCCAAGAGGTTCTACTGCCAGACAGTTCTCATACAGCACCAACATGGCCGACCCACATAAGGTCACCTGAAACCAGTTTGGTCCAGTTGGGCCCAATTGGATCCAGTTCAGTCCAGCAGAGGTAGCCCAGTTGAGTGAATCCATAGCTCTGCAGCAATCTATCGTGCTCAGCAAGCACAGTGTGCCAGTGGAAAGAAACAACTTTCCATCTGCGGTGATCAAATGTTTTAATGTTGATCTGTTGGCAGAATCTAAACTACCGTGGACACTGGAATTATAAGCGGTAATTATATTACCGTGGACGCTGGCATTAACATATAAATGTTAATGCCAGCACCACTACCAAAAAACTTCTGATCAGGAACAATTGTCAAATTGAAGTGATCAGAAGTCGCCAAGACTCTCTGAGGGAATTTCCTGATCTCGCTTCGCTCCAACAGACGAATCCCCCAAGTTGCAGCAGTAATTCAGCTGCACCCTTTGCCAGTCCATCACAGAGATGATACTCTGATGAGAAATCACTATTAATGATTTAATTAAAGGTAAAGCTAACGTAACTCTTTTCCTCCTGTTCCTCTTTCCTCGCTGACAAGCAGGTGCAGCAGAAGCTGGATGGAACAATAAGGAGCAGTCTCTGAAGGACCCGCCCACTTTTTGATAGACACGCCCATTTTTGATGGGTATCCGCCCACCTTCTGATGGACTTGCCCCTTTCTTGACTGTCCACCAAACTGAAGCAGATCCAGATTAAAACCAGCAGGTTCAGATGTTCCTGTGGTGGCCAAACTGGGCCAAACTAAGTCAGGGAAATATTCTGACATTTTACATGTTAATGCCAGCTAACTCTCTAACACACCTGCAGTTTTCCAGAACCATCTGAACCAGGGTCTCCAGACTCTGAGAGCTCCAGAGGACGAGGAGGAAGAGGAGGAAAAAGATGAGGAAGAGTTAATTAGATGAGATAATGAGAAGTCCATCATCAGCTCTTCAAGGTAAATGGAAGCAGACACCTCTTCTTGTTCTTCGTCTCAGTGAGGAAGAGGAGGAGGAGGAAGAGCAGGTTATTAACAGTTAAAGTCGCGCTTGCTCTGTGGTCCATCAGCACTTCATTATCCTGCTGCAACAACCTGACGCAGATTAATCCGCCGCTGAAAATAGTTCCAGAAGAGTTCAGACGTCAGAGGCACGACTGGCAGCAGCTTCCACTCATCAGCGCTTCATTAAGTCTGTTTGCACAAGTACGTTCTGATCCAAATGGTTCTGGAAACATGAGCAGGTGGGCCCAGCAGAACCCAGTCTGGAAACAGCGCTGATCCAGTAGAACCTGGATCAACGTGGACCACTGGGGCCCTGAAAAAACCAGATCCATAAAGAACCGAATCCTGGAACTGTTCCAACCCACAGTCTTCCTCACTGATGATGATGATGTCTATGACATCATCAGAGGGCTGTAAACATGTCACCACCACGACTAGCTCCTCACTAAAGCTTGTTAACTGATTACATAGGTTGTTAAAAGCTCGTTAAGCAATTAACCGGAAAAACACCTGGCTGTCAGTCACAATGGGTGTGTGTGTGTGATGGAGTGTGTGTGGGGGGGTTAATTACCCATCTGATGTAATGTTAAACTGTCTCCTGAAATTGCAACAGTGAGTGTGTGTGAGATAAAACAGACACCAGTTTCTTTTTAAATAGTCAATCAATACTGATGCTTCGGGACCTGCAGTACAGACGATCAATACACACACACACACCCCCACACCCAAACAGAGTGAGGAGGTGACTCCTGTTAAATACTGATGAGACAGACAGGAGAATCTTCACCACCTGCTGCATCCAGTGACGATGAGGAGCGGCGAAGTGAGCCGAGGCTGGCAGACGGTCCGGCAGGTGAACAGAACCTCTGAAACATTTCCAGTACCAGAATCAGAGGAACCAGAGGTGTGTTGAGATGTGTCCAGGTGTGTGTGTGGTGTTCCTGTCTGTGTGAAACAGCAGCAGGTGGTGTGTTCAGGGTCACTCTGTTTCCCCGCCTGTTTCCCAGGAACAGAAATATTCGGCTCCACTTCATCTCTCCATCGACTGCGATGCATTCATACATTTAACATTTAGCCGGCCGGGGCCCTCTGGGGCCCCAAACATTATGCTGCTGTCAATCACCCTGCGGCGCGGCCGCTAATGAGATTCCATCCCAAGCCGACCCACAGCATGAGAGGGAGCTCACACCTACGCCGCCGCATGATTGACGGCACGCCGTCCTCCCATAATCCCACGCTGCACACACCAGAGACCCTCGCAGGCAGAGAGCGCGCTGCCAAGAAATTCTCACATCAGGAATTCAGATGGAAAGATGAGAGCTGCTCCCATCATCATCATCGTCACCATCGTCAGCTAGAAACCAGCAGAAACTGGAAATGGCTGAGGATCAGAGCATTAAAACTTTCTCACCAAGTTCAGAGACGATCGACCTTCAGACGGGATCATCGTATCGTCAGCGGGTCCCAAACACCGCAGACTCAGCAGAAACCTGTGAGACCGGCAGCATCCCACAGTCCAACTGCAAAGAGATAACATCTGGGGACGTCCCTGTTCACTGCCATGACCACGACTGTCCTCAGGGACGGCCGGGACAGGAGACTCTGTGTCTTTATTTTCAGTTAACATTTAGATTCTTTATGTTCTGTTCACCGTTTCCTCGTTCTATGATTTGAATTCTTTCGCTGCTTTTCCGTCTTTCGGAGTTTGGTCTCTTCCTGCTGTTGCTCTTCGGATCATTTCACCTGTCCCGTTTAGATCCCTCTGTCAGTAATTTCTCCTCCTCACTTCAGGAACTCAGTGCAGTCACTAATCACCTCCCAGCAGCTCTCAGCCAGCCAGCTTCCTTCTCTCCTTGTCAGATCCTTCTGTTAGCCTTTGCCAGTTTGCCTCACCTGTTATCTGCCTGACTGAGAACAACTGGTCTTCTACAGTTAATCCCAGTGAAAACCTGGGATTAACTAACATGATTAGGACTAACTGAGATTACCTGTGCTGTCTGGGGTTACTAGCCTTTGGACTGGGAACACTGGGATGAACCTGTTGTTCTGCTCAGCGCTGGTGACCGGGTCCAGACAGTCCAGAAAGCTCTGCTGGTTCTGTTCTTCCACAGGTCCAGTGGTTCAGATGCATCTGAACTGACAGGAAACTCAACCATTTTTATGGTGCAACCTGCTTCAAAATAATTAAAAACTGATGTTTTTCTGTTAATAATTAGATTCTTAGCAGCAGCTCAGAGATTTACCATTTAGAAAAACCCGAAGTGCACAAAGCGACGTTACCGCAGATCCTTCCTCCAGCAGATCTCTGCCCACAGTAAACCCAATAAGTATTCACACCCTGCTGGTATTTGGCCAATCATTTGGACATTTCAAGTACAATTTGTATTATTATTAATAGATCTGTTTTTCTGGTATACTGGATCGTAAACAGTCTGTTGTTGTTTTAATGTTCAATTCACTTTATGTTAAACAATAACTGCTCAGATGGACTGCGCTTGCATTGAATATATTTATGTTTTTGATAATTACACCATATTTTTATGGTGTTTCTGTGTTTTAGTAAAATAAGCTGTTGTTAGTCTTGTTTATCTATAATTTTGAAACACTTGTTATACTGTTGTGTGATAATAGAGATTGTTTCTATTCAGGATCATCTTAATATGAAAGCAGAATTAATTATTAATATTAATAATTGTGATGCTGCAGTGAAATGTGCAGACATGGAGGCTGCAGGCTGCGCTGCTGCAGCAGTGCCAGAACATGAAGCAGCGAGTGTTTGAGCTGCAGTCTGACATGTTTCCTACTCACTGGAAGCTGCTGAAGACACAGGAGACCTTCCCATCATGCATTGCAGCAGGCAGGGGGAGAAAAGAGCTGCTGCACAATCACCACTTCTCTTTTCAAAAACCTGCTGCACTCATCCATCCATCCATCCATCCATCCATCCATCCATCCAGGTCCTCCTCTATGCTCTCAGACCGGAAGGGGGTGGTGGGGAGATTAACACTCAGAGAGGAGAGGGGGGAGGTGAAGAGAGGAGAGCGCATGATTCCTCCTGGGACAGAGGAGAGGGGGAAGGAGGAAGGCTAAAAGAAGACAGAGGAGAAGGAAGAGGAGGAATAGGAAAGAGGAAATTTGAGTATTTATGTTTTTGCATGTTCATGGCGAAACAGATTTAGTATCCCACGTAATACAGTCTGCAACAAATAATGTGCCAATTATTTTAGTGTTTCACTGTTTTAGTGCTTCTGTGTATCAGTGGTTTAGTGTTTCAGTGTTGCAATGTTTTAGTGTTTCAATGTTTTAGTGGTTCAGTGTTTTATTGTTTCACTCTTTCAGTGTTTTAGTGGTTCAATGTTTCAGTGTTTTTGTTTTAGTGGTTCGATGTTTCAGTGATTGTATTTTAGTGCTTTATTGTTTTAGTGTTGCAGTGTTTTAGTGTTTCAGTCTTTTAGTGTTTCACTGATTCAGTGGTTCTATTTCAGTGTTTTAGTGTTTCACTGTTTTAGTGTTTCAGTGTTTTAGTGTTTCAATCTTTTAGTGTTTCAGTGTTTTAGTGGTTCGGTGTTTTGACATCAGCTGTTGTTCTTGTTGCTTTCTTCTTTTCTTGCAGCTTTACCATGTTGATGATACTTTTAATGGTTTTTTGTTTTCTCAAAAACCATTAAATCTAGACTCCAGCTCTGGAGATTCTTCTATTTCTGTCGTGACCAGCTAGCTGGTGTGTGAAGGAGCAGCAGTGGACTGCAAGAGAGCATGTTATGAGTCATCTGTGGGTGTGTTGAAGCGCTACCTGTCGATGATGACCGGGTCTGATGGCGTCTCGTTCCTGTTTCCACAGCTCTTCTTGTCACAGCAGCGGCTAACACAAAGAAGGACAAACAGCTCCATCAGATTAATCTTTAAAGAAGATCACCTGCAAACTGGCAGGCCTCTCTTCAGGAGGTATTTGGCTTTACCAAAAAACAGCTAACATGCCAGGGGAGGTGGAAACATTTACTGAATAAGTTCTGATGTAGGAAACGCTTCCATCAACAGGTGGATTTCTGCCTTACCAGGGGAACAAAACCCAGGGAAACCCTCCATGTTTTTCTTTGTTTGAATAGAAACAGAGATATTGAGAATTCGGAAAAAGCTTTTCCCTAGAACGTCTCTTCTAACTAATGTGTTTTTTCTGTTCTTGTGACCCAAACATGGTGCAGAGAAGAGGGTGAGTGCTGGTACCAGTTAGGTTGTAGGACGGTACCAACCAGGGAACTGACTGGCATCAGGTAACATTTGACTGGTACCTGCTGGTGTTCTGGTTCTTTACCAGTTCATTCATTTATTCCTAAATTTTGAGTCCAACTGGGGCTGGAGGTCTGACTCTAGTCTACAGGGTTTGGTTCTGGTTGTTTCCAGCCTGGAGAGTCTACAGCCTCTGGGTCAGGTGAGTCCAGGTGTTCTTACCTGCACATGATCTCATGAGTGAGGAGGACTCTGCACATCTCTGGGTTCTTATCCTGGCCCTCGTAGATGATGGCCTGAAACAGAGACTCGGGTTAGAGAGCAGGTTGAACCTTTGTCTCAATTAGGACTCATTGTTGGTGATTACTGACACTGAAGTAACGGGAAGGAGTGAGTTCTACTGGAGACTCGAAGGAAGCAGCTGGAACCAAACGTCTCCACTCAGAGCAGCGCTAAAGGCGCAATAAGTAAATGACTTGTTGGATTTAAACGCTGCTGCTTTCCATTAGTGTCACAGTAGAGAGTGAAGCAGACAGCTCAAGGAGTCTCTGCCACACAGAAACTGTTCCTGACTGCGCCCCCTGCAGGCTGGAGACCAGCTGATGATCAGAGCTTAGACTCTGATCAAGTAAAGACTCCTTCCAGGGACATTCACAGGTTTCAAAATTTAAAGAGTTTGTGAATCATCTGTTGACTAAAGTGATCATGTGTTTTGTCTGTGATCAACTCTGATCAGACTGTGTGGAGTCTGATCAGAGGAGTTTGGAGTCAGCCTGTGGCTTCAGATGCAGGTTGGTCTTTCTGCTGCCGCAGGTCAGGACTCCTCCAGCAGGGGGAACTGACCCCCTGCTGGGAACAGAAATTGGTGTTTATGCTGCTTCACACACTTGACTTTTCAATTTTTCTGTTTCATCGTGAAGCGCTTCTGTGCGTGAACGTGAACTCAACCGGATGTTTGCAGAGGAGGTGAAACTGGAACAAACCGGTTCTGGTTCAACAGAGCCAGAGCTGAAAACCACCGAGTCAACAAACACACCACTCCATCCAGTTTTACCAGTATCAACCAGTACCGACCAGAACTGACAAGATCCAACCAGAACACACCAACACAACCAGTACCAACCAGAACACACACCAACAACTCCCGAGCACTGATTAGGGGGAAAGTTTGGACATTTCCAAGGGCCCCTGACTGCCAGGGTCGTCCTAAAGGAAGATTAATTTCTATGTATTTAAATATTTTGGGGGCCCTCTCAATAATAACGCTGATGATGATGGCTGTATTCTTATTTGTTTTTTCCTGTAAAAGTTAAATGTTACCACTTCCGGACAAAAAGCAAGCTTCCATATTTAGTGAACACCCCGTTTCTGATTGAAATGGTTTGTTCTGCTTTAGCGTTTGACTGTTAGTAGCAGACAGAATGAGAACCACACAAATAATAATGATGCTGCTTTGAACTATAATAAAACTGGTTTTAAAAAAGGAAAGAGAAAAAATAAAAAGAAGAAATGAAGCATGTTAATCTGTTAAACAGTTTTTCACCTAGAGAGGTGAGTGACTATCAACCTGTTAGCTTAGCGACCGACGAGTGTTAGCTTCCATTTGTCTAACATTTCATTAGTCAAAGGAGATACTTAGCAAGATATGCATTCATATATTAAGTTTTCGTTGTACCTTTTACCACATTTATCAGCAGACGAGTCTGAGTCAGCAGCGGTCCTGACCCCAGACCGGCCTACCTCCTCCCGGGATGAAGGTGAGCAACTACGACATGCTAGGCTAGTTAGCATCAGAATAGCACCGTCCAGTCTGAGTGATAGGCCAGATGCTAAGAAGAACGATTTTTACAGCCGAATGACTGCGATATTAATGGAAAAGAGGTAGGCACATGGACGTTATAAATGAATGTGAGATCATACACAATTTGTAATTATATATATATAATATAATATAATTATATATATATATATATATATATATATATG
>CAEFZY010060077.1:0-22905 GCA_903066815.1 Brachyrhaphis roseni | reverse complement strand
CATATCAAAACAGCAGCTCTGGGAAGATATTCTGACATCCTGCAAAGAAATTCAAGCAGAAACTTTCCACAAACTCACAAGTTCAATGGATGCAAGAATTGTGCAGTGATATCAAAGAAGGTCCTATGTTAACATGTAACTCTGTCTGTTAAGATGTTTTTGAATGAAATAGCTTTTCATTTTAGTACGTGACCACTTAATGCTGCACATTCAAAAAATGACCGTTTGCAGTTCTTTATAATCCATAAAATGTCTATAAAATCTGCTGTGCATAATAATTTGGAGCAGTGCATTTTGAGTTTTATATTTTTCGACAAAAATACTGTTCTCATGGGTAGCTTTGTTCAGTAAAATTTGATTTATACTGTAATAGTTCATGACTTGAAAAATATACTGACCATCATTTGGATTGACCATTTAAGGAAATCTGAGAAAATATCACTTGCATAATAATTTGGAACACGGTGTGTGTGTGTGTATATATATATATATATATATATTTTTTTTTTTGCATATGAGGTAAAAAGAACCTTCTTTGTCTGTAAATAATGTTCCAGCCAGAACTCCTCCAGTGTCATCATAGTTTTAGCTTCACCTTGTTTAAGTACTGGAAGATTTCTCATATTAAGAATAATTTGGTGGCCAGTTATTAATCAGCTAATCCAAGAAGCAATAAACAGGTCAGTCCTAAAATGTGTTGGTGTAAAGTCAAGCTGAAAAGGCTGAGATTTTCACATGAAAAAAGTGCTAAAAGTATATTTTGTTGCTCCCTTTGCAACAAATGATACATTGAAGGAATGCAATATTATTGCATTTTAGGCAACAAAATGTTTATTTTCTTATTTGAGAAAGGAATTGAATTTTTTATTTGGACCTTGTGACGCTTTTCAAAATTTGTATTAGAAAAGGCTGAAGTGGATACATGATAGAAGTCGGCAGAATTTGGCAAAATTTGTTATCCAATTAATCGATTAATCATTTAATCCCAGATTAATCGAATAAAAATAATCTTTAGTTGCAGCCCTAAAATTCACTCCACCCAAGTGTTATGTTAACAAAGACAGAGATGCTGTGCAGAATGGAAACCAAACCGCAGGTTTACGCCGGGAAGCTCGTCCCGACACAAACTGGGCGCTCTTCTTCTGTGGAGCTTGTTGAGACTCCGTCTGGTCGCAAAATATTCATGCATAGCTCGGCCTCGGCTGATGCATCCCAGATATCCGCCATATGGCCCACTTTCATAGTTCCACTAACAGCCCTTTGGAGTGGAAACAGAGCTTCAAACTCTGGGTAATGAACAGCCAAAACTGGTGAGGGGGGCTTGGGGGGGACGAACGGCGGGTAGAGCTCGAAAACGGCTTTCTGAGAAGAAACAGATGGTGGGAGGTACAGTAACTAACCCACCTGTGCACAATGCAGGTAATTGCTTCCAAAAGAAAAAGCACGGCGACATACGGTGCTTTAAACTCGTTTTTATTTGCTCAGCACTTTGGACGGCACCTGCAAAAGAGATAACTTTTATTTTTTTAAAAACCCCAGAGGAATCTGTCGGTGGATGTTTCAGCACCAAGGACAGCGTCAACCTGGTTGGTTCATTTTCACAAGACCTCCGTCAAACGCTTCCTTACTTTGACTTACGACACGTTTAACATGCTGTTGTTTTTTTCTTTAACTTATTGCGACAGGAAACACATTTTTTGCAAACAGGTCCATCTCCGTTTTGTCCTATTTAGCCTCGCCCAACAGGGATTGCTTCAAAGCAGCTCGGAAGCCTGAGCCAAATCCTCAAAAATAGCTTGGAGGAAGGAGAAATAAAATGTTTCTTTTCATTTCCACCCAAAACAAACAAACAAAAAAAACAGGACAAAGCTTAAAACTCCATCTTATTTCCTCTTGAAAGTTTGTTCTGCTTATTTAGCTGGCAGACATTTTCCGACATTTATTAACTGGGAGACCATTCAAAATCCTGATCGGATGTCTTGAATTAGATTTCATTCTATCTTTAACACAACAAAGATGTTTTGCAGGAAATGACATTTGAACATACATTTGTTAGATTTGGCAGCGGATTCAGGATTACATAACGGCGTCAAGGATGGAAATGGAAGGACAAAGTATCTCTAACTTCTTTTAAGCCGCAGTGAGCTGCAATGCCATGCAAAACTACTTACTTCCTGTTGGCTTTTTCCACACATTTTCTCATATTGTCAATAAAAATGTCTTTTTAGTAAGATTTAATGTTACAGACTGGGTGTTTGCAACATTTCCAACCCAAAAAGCCATTTTTGAATTCAGTCCAGCTAAATAAAGCTTTATTTTATTTTATTTTATTTATTGTTTTTAGAGCCACAAATATTCCACAACCTTCTGGAAAAAGATAACTTATAAAGTCATAAAGATAACAAATATATAATGTAACATTTGTAGAGAAGCAAACACTTATCTGTTGATGTTTTCTATCTTTAGAATGAAAAAAGACAAAATTCAAGCAAAAATATGGATATGTTTTTTTGGGTTTTTTTTTAAATGTATATAGCTTGTTGGTATTTGTGGACAATTATTTAGGAAAACAATAAAAACAGTTTCCAACCAAAATATTTCTTTAAAATATGTACATCACTGGTACTTTTGCTACGAATTCTATAAGAAAACAAAACACAAAACAAAACTGAAAAACCTGATAAACATTTTGACGACTAATCTGTGCAAACCATGTATGATTCACATAAAACACAGAAGACTTTAGTGAAATGAGACCAAAATACAACTTTTTTTTATTGTGGCAAACAATTGCTGAAACGTGAGTCTGTAGATGTGCAACGCTGGCAGAGAGACGATCCCCAAACTCATGCCAGTCACCAGTCACTGCCTGTCAGAGGATCCCTGTAAATCTTCTAGAGCGGAAATTTCACTGCGATCGACTTTAATTTGCCATCTCAGGTCATTCCAATCAGCCACTCCTCCGCTTATGGCGATTGCTTTTTTTTTTTTTTTTAAAGAAGCAAAAGGCCCTGAAACGCACCACCATGAGAGGAAATCAGTGCGCTTCTACAAAATGTAATGTGTAACTTCAAATATATCAAATTGGATTTCTTAGTTGTTATTTTTTTCTTGAGGTCTTAACTAATGTTTGATGATTTCGGCGTCTCTTTTTTTTTCAGTTTCCATTTGACTGAAAGGTGAGGCCGGACGTCGCACCTTGCCGCACAGGTGATGCCGTCGTAGCGTAACTGCGGCGCGCTTTTTGGGGAGCGGGTTGGGAGGCGCCGTGCGTCGTGCGCTGCATGGCGTGGCCACGGATTTGCGCGTGGCGCTCGGTTCCCGTCAGACCGATCGGATGCTCGGAACGCAACCCCGATTTGAACGCATTAAAGAAGAAGGGGAAAAAAAACAAAAACAAAAGAAAAACCCGCAGGAGCATCTCCACTCGCCGGGGTCTTTCGCTTACAGTCTCGCTCCCCGCATCGGAGTCGGACTGACTATCGTTGGTTGACTTTCTCCCCGTGGGGGTGGGGGGGGTTGAAGGAGCCGGGGAGGCGGGGGACGTAAGAGGGGCGCCGAAAAAAAAAATCCTAAAGAGGGAAAGGGAAAAGGTAGCGCGCGCAAAAAACGGCAACGGAGGAAGGGAGACGCGAAAGCGACGTCGGACCTGGCTGGCCGCCTCTTTCGGGTTTCAGGAGCATCGGGGAGGCGGGGAAGGGGGGAGAGGAGAGGAGGCGATGCTGCTGGGCGGGGATGGTGCTCGGTTTCTGCCCGGCGGTGGAGGAGAAGATGCGAGCTGCTGCTCCGGCGCACCTGCACCGCCGCCGTCGTCGCGTTTTTCGACCGAGAATTGATGATGGTGATGATGATGCTGCTGCCTCCATCATCCGGATCCTGTTTGTCTGGGATTCTTGTTCCCCCAACTCTGGATTATAGATGATTAGCGTGGACATTATCTTTTGATTTATTTATTTTTTGTTGTTTTTATTTTTTTGGGTTTTGTTTTTATTTCATCAACTCGTTTTTTTTCCCCTTCCTTCCCCTTCTTCTTCTTTCTTTTACGCAAGGAAGAGATAGACTGGTAGACGTGAGGATCGGAGTATTTTCATCTCCAAGTGCGCGCAATCACGCCCAAAAATCAGTGACCGACGCCTTGTAGAAGAGGAGGGGGAGGAACAGGAGGAGGAGGAGGAGGAGGAGAAAGGGGGGATGCCGCACCGTCCATTACCAAATATCAACAAATGTCACCAGGCTCGGATTTTGGGGAAGCCCCCCGTCGGTTGACGTTTTTTGCGTGGACGCGGAAAGCCGCGGCGGCAGTGAAAGGTGGCAGCGGGAGCCACATCAAACACTGCGGATATATGGAACAAGAAGAAATGAATTATTAAAGATTTCACTCTTATCTATTTCTATTTTTATCCGGCTGAGTGTGTGTGTGCTTTGGGGCGGGGGGAGGAGGAAAAAAGAAGAAGAAGGAGAAGAAGAAGAAGAAGAAGAAGAAGAAGAAGAAGAAGAAGTGGGGTCCGGGGGGAGGAGAGAAGGTGGAAAAAGAGGGGGTTGGGGGGGGGGAAGACAACTGCAGATCCTGACAAGATGCAGGGAAAAGACGCAGTCTGGAGCCGGCCTGCTCGCTGGAGATGGATGCAATACTACTTCTCTCAATGCACAGCTATGCATTCTGATCGCGTCTGAGGTGATCGATTCATCCACCTGCGTAGAAACGAGAAGCGGCTGCTGACTTTTTTTTTTTTTTCCCTTGTTGGAGCGGCTTTTCCTGATCAAATATAATGAAATAAGAACAGCATGACAGAGAGAGAGAGAGGATAAGAGAGGGTGATGCCTTGATAAAATATTCATTTTTTCTTTCCTCTAAGAGAACTGATTGTACAGAAATTATATAAACACATCGCCGTGTTTCATTTCCCGTCATATCCCAAAAATACACGATAACTCCCTATCCTTTCCTTTCCTTCTCTTCTCCCATTCCTCCCTCCCCTCTTCCTCTCGTCCTCCCAACTCACAAATGGAGGTATCTTCTTGGCGCTGAAGACCTGGGGAGGAAAAAAAAACAACCAAATAAAGCAGATCTAGATAGAGTTGGAAGGACAGAAAGCGAGAGACAGAGACAGATCCGAACCTCTATTCTGCATGTGTCTTTGGAGCCGAGGCTGATGGGGTGGTGGCATGTGGAGGTGTCACTCTGAGGTTTCCCCCCGGCTCCTTCCTAACCTCTGGCGTTTGGTGTCTGCAGAATGGCGCGCTTTGGAGACGAGCTACCCAACAGGTACGGAGGAGGAGGAGGAGGAGGAGGAGGTGGTGGTGGCGGTGGTGGCGGGGGTGCCGGCGGACAAGGGGGGCCCGGCCGCGGCGGCAGCAGGCAAGGTGGGCCCCCCGGGGCGCAGCGGATGTACAAGCAGTCGATGGCCCAGAGAGCCCGGACCATGGCCCTGTACAACCCCATACCCGTCCGGCAGAGCTGCCTAACGGTCAACCGCTCCCTCTTCCTCTTCAGCGAAGACAACGTGGTGAGGAAGTACGCCAAAAAGATCACCGAATGGCCATATCCTTTCACAGCGGGCCCACCAAGGTACCGGCGCGGGAGGGGGGGGGCTGGCTAAGGTGTGGCCTTAATGTGGCGGATGAAAGTTCAGAGTTGTGTTTAGATTTGATGTTTAAAATGCTTGCGTGTGTATGCAATAAGCTTCTGCGATGCACTTTCCTTTCTGAGTTTCTTCTGATTGAATCGTTCTGCTGAAGACGATACTAGTCGCACTGATGAAGGTGCATGGCGTCCTAGAGCATTTCCCCAGTTAACTTGTGTGTGTGCGTGTGAATGTGTGTCGGTTGCTGTCAGAGCTGAGTGCTGATGTCAGCATTACGAGAGCTTATAGCGCCGTGCAACCAGAAGGTAAGGGAAATGGCTATTTCCCATTCTTATCCGCTCTCTAACTACCATTGACTCTCTAGAAGTCGCATATGGTTTATCCAGCAGAAAAACAACACACAAAAAAACTCTGAAGGTTAATTATGAGAACACGTCTTACATAATTTCATACAATTTGGCTGAAAAATGTATTGCGATATGTTTCATATCAGCCAATACCGATAATTATTGAATAGTTTTGTTTTGTTTTTAAATACTGCCAAAGTTGTACTTTAAAACATATACAAAAACAAGTTACTCATCAAGCTGTTGCTAGGTAACCAAAGAGTGAGCAAGTTAGTTGTTGTCACACATGCTTACACCAAATTCGTTTTGTGCGTCAGGTGCGTCTGGTTCACATCAAAGTCTATGTGAAGGCGTGTTGAGGGTCGCTGCGGCATGTTTGTCAAGAGCGTCCAATTTGTCCAAGGCCTGGTCCCCACAAGGGGAAACGCTGTTTTTGGGTCAGGGGTCAGATTTAGGACTAAGGTGTGAATTGAGTTTTGGTTAGGGCTAGTGTTAGGTATGTAATGGGTGGGGTTAGGGTGAAGGTAAGATTTATTCTGTAGAAATAAACGGAAGACAATGGAAAATCCCCACAAAGATAGCCATGCAAATATGTGTGTGGGGGTGTGTGCGTGTGTGTGTGTGTGTGTTGGCAGTGGTGGTGAAAGAAAGTACCGGAGTGTTTAGAATGAAAGTGACTCTGAACTCCATTATAGTACCAAGAGGACATATTGTCTGGGAACTAAGATTCATGTCAAGTGATGTAAAGATTTAACGAAGAGTTAAAGCAGTAGAACAAGCAAGAAAATGTCTAAAAACTAAAGAAAAAAAATATTTTGGTGTAAGCAGAAAAACGATACATATTAGAAAAAACTAAGCTACATATGTGTGTTGCCTAGATAGGCAATAGAATACAAATAGATTTTGACTAGAGACAGGAAAGACACAACTCTTCATGTGTCAATCAAACTGATAACTAGTAGCAAGAGTAGATCAGATGCTAAGTTGTCTTAGCTGAGTTTCTGCCTCACACAGCACGCCTCCTCCACTCAGCTCCTCCAGACTAGCGGCAGCAGCAATTAGAAAACACCTGGTGGAAGTGCAAGTCTGCTGAGTTTAACATATAACTACAACGCTCCTAAGAATGGTTGCAAACAGCATCAGCATGGAGAAACGTTGTTTTGATGACATGCCAAAGGGGAATGTCTGTAAGGGTAGCAGCTTCTTAAAGAGACGGAAGCCAATGTCAGGTGTTTGATGGCAAGTTAAATTGCACTTAAAGGGGAATTGTCCAGGCACAGAGTGTCATTTTATAGCACAATCAAGTTACTATGTCACCTTCAGTTGTTACAAAAATGCTAAATATTTCAAATGTGACTTAAAAGAAATTTCACTTAGTAATTTAACACCTTGAATTTGGGCCTCTTTCTCTTTAAGAAACACCTGCTTCTTTCTGAAACTCCGCCTTCAAGAAGTCATCACAACACGGCTCCTCTATTAACCCTTTAACTACGTCTTTACCAGCATTTCACTGAGAAGTAACTTGTATAATGAGCTCAATAGATGCGTAGCTCTGCCAGGGGTTTGCTAATTGCTGCTGGCTAGTCTGAAGGGGCTGAGTAGGGGAGTCATGGCAGAGGGCTGCTCTGTGAGGTGAAAGCTGGGAAGCTTGGAAACTGCAGCTCACAGGAGGAGCTGTGCCTCAAAGGCGTTTAGCACAGCTGACTGGTTGCCACGGGAGATTAAAGGATTTCTCAAACATGCATGAAAGAATCCGCAACACTCCAGGTATGTTTTTGATGAGGGAATAACATTATAACATGATGTAAAGCTCAAAAAAGTTTATTTTAAATAAATAACAAAATTAACATAGTTACTTGATTGTGCTCTGAAATGGCACTATATATGCCTGGCAAATATATAACACCCTTTTACCCCCACCATCCTCCCTTAAATTAAGATTTGAAGAGAGAACTGTGTCACTACTACACTAGACAGGCTTCCCTGACGGATCACACTAGCATTAAATGCTAGTTCAAACTACATTCTGGATGGTTAGCTCCTCCAGAACCATGAAGTTTGACTCTTTCATTGTTCTGCTTCGTTGTCGCTCATTTTCAGGCAGTCTTTATTCACCACAACTACTTACTTACTCGGATTAACGGAAAAATAGAAAATAAAATAGACATCAGTAATTACCCCAGGATGCTCTGGATCTAATTTTGCACAGGAAGTGAAATCGGTCTTGAAAATCTTAGCAGATTTATTAATTTTTTTTCACTTTTTTGACATGTAAAAAAGTATTATTAAAAACTGAATCAATAAAGGGCATGTTAAAGTGTTTACAACGTTCACTTTCTGATCTGAAAATGAACTGAGCATATCCCATCATGCCACCATCTGTACAGAGCCGGGCTGTGTCGGCTGGCAGATGCTGTGGCTTCTTTCACATGAGGCCCAAAGGACTTCATTATACCTCCCCTCCCTTCGCCAGCACTTTCACATTCCCTCTCTACGCTCCTTTCATGTTCGCCTCTCCACCACTCTTCTTCCCCCTGCAACCCGTTTTCTTTAAATGTACCCTCCTCCATCTTCTTCCACTTTTTAAAACATATGATTACCTGTTTTACGCAACTGCCAAACTCTCCTTATTTTAGTTAACTCAGGGCATCATAGCTTGCAGTGTAAAAGTGGATGGAAATAATGAAAAAAAAAAAGTAAAGAAATATGTAAGGTGTTAGAAAAGTTAAGTTTAATCTCCATATGGCTCAGATTTTAGAGAATTTAGAGACAGGACCTTGACTTGACTATTGTAGCAACCAGCTTTTTATAAAGGGGCTCTTACCTCCATTCTGTCTCCTTCATTGATGTTCGACTTTAGTGGTTGTTTTTGCAACTTTGTATTGGCAAAGAAATTCAAATTTGGACTCAGGCTAACCTCAGAAACGTTTGATGAGTTTTCCTACGTCGCAGTATTAGCAGCAAACTTAAATTGGTGGATTCTTCCTTTTCACGAAGTTATGTCCTCTCCAAAGCCAGCTACTGATCTGATTAATGACAGCCTGGAGCCAGTAACTTTTTTTTGACTTTATTTCATCAGGTTCCGGTAACTGGGTGGCTGTCACTCATGTACCTGTAGCTTGCGTTGACTTTGGAAAGGCTACCTCGGCTGGTCACCCACTGGATTGGCTAATTCCTCTGCTGTCCATTAGCATGAATAGCCTAGCATTAGCCTTAGATAAACTTCCAAGTAGCATAGGCTAGCATTAGCATTGGATATGCTAGTGATAGCCTTGGATTGGCTAGTATTAGCCTTAGAGAAGCTACCAACTAACATGCCTTGGCTGGTCACCGACTGGTTCTCCTAATTCCTCTACCTTCCATTAGCACAAATGAGCTAGCATTAGTTTTGTATTGGCTAGCATTAGCCTCGGGGAAGCTACCAACTAGCATGAATGGAATATTCTACTGGCTTCCTTAGTTTTGAAGAGCAGCTAAAAGACATGGGCTTTAGTTTCACATGACGTTTTTCCCCAGGGAAGCAAAAAGTCACGGATTACTAAAAGCCGAAACAAAGAGGGGAAACTACCTTTCTTTCCTCAGTATTGTTTCCAACAATGCAGCAACAAATCTTTGTGAAAAATGAAATGAAAACTTTCAATGTGATGTGAATTTCACCATTAAATAAATGTAAAGTTAAATGTTGGATTTAAAAAAAAGTCGTGTGAGATTAAAATACAGTAATAGAATAGTTGTTTAATACATATATACTGTAAATATATATATATATATTTTAAATATCTTTAACAGGAGTTTCAACAATTCTGAAGGGCATTGTAATAAGAGAGCTTTTATGTAACATGTAAAAGTTGAAAATTATTTAATCTTATTTTGATGTTTTGGCTTCTCTAGTTTCTAAATGACAAAACACATAAAGGGTTGATTGGTTGTTATTCACTATTTTCTCTTATCTTATTACAAAAAGCAAGAGCTTTCACTTCCTGCTTTCAAAAAAGCAGGAAGTATTCCTGCTTTTGTCTTCTTTTATTAATGTCTTTATTCCGTAGAATAAAGACATTACTGTTTATTTTGTTGGCCAAGGACCATTAGATATGGTTACAGCATTATTATCTGAATGCTGTGCTTGTTTTTTTTTTTTTTTCCATTCTGTGTCACTCTCTGACCATCTGCTCTGAGCGGTCATTGTCTGTGTGAGTTTCACGCTTGCTCAGCTGGGTTCTGGCCACGCTGCTTGGTATCTCGTGAGGAAAAGGACATGTGGAGAGAGGTAGATACTGAGTAACACAGAAAGAGAGAGAAAATGAGAGGCAGTAGATACCAAAAACCTTCACCAAACACTGAAAAACAACAATCGCTTTCAGTAATAGTTTGTCATCAAGACACTTTAAATGTAATAAATGAACAGAGCTCATATTCAGTCTTAAAATACGTGTAATTCTTGAATTCCCAACCATTTTTTTCCCCCTAAAATAAGCATACTTGAATCATTTTTGTTTTTATTTTGGAATGAAAAAGTATTTTCAGCAAGTCGGTTTTATTAAAGTATATTTTCAAACAAGAAAGTGTTGTGCGAGGAATGCTGGAATATCAAAATCTATCTCCAAAGAAGATTTAAAACCCTCTCTGGTATATTCTGATGTTTTGTAGAATCCACAGAGATGCTGTGTGTTTAGTATTTGTCTGCTTTTAGTCTAAAAAGACAACTCACAACTAATACTGAGTTTTTGCAAAGTCAGTATTAGTTGTGTGTTAACATATGCTTTAAATTATTATTTTTTTTTGACGTTTTTGTACAATAGCTGCAAATTCCGACAGGTGTTGACTTTATAAACAAGGTGGTAAAAGATAAAGTACATTTTCAATTATGTCATGTGTAACAACTCTTGGCTCAGACTTTTAGCTGGGTGGCTCCGAGTTTGCAATGTTCACTTACTTAATATTAGAATATTATTGAAAAGTTCACTTATCTCAGTAACTGAACTTACTGCGTCAACATGTCATATATAGAGTATTTAAATACCGACGGATGTTTTCAAGCCTTTATTTCTATTAATTATGATGATTTTCTGCTTCCAGCTGAACAAAAACACAATATTTAACATCAGAATATCACATCAGATCAATAAAAAGTAGCATTTTATTATACTAATGTCAGCTTAATGAAAAGTATGTTTTATACCTGCTTAAAGGTTATTTTAAAAAGCTACCATTAATGTTGCAAATGAGTTATTTCTAGCCTTTAGGAGACCAAATGCTGTGTTGTTCCTGAACATTTGTACTCAAGAGATTTTTATTTCTGGTTGGTTTCAGGCTGAAGCTTGATTTTCTTTTTTTCTTTTTTTTTGGCAGCTGAAACAGAATAAATTGTTATGAATTTTGGCACTTCTTTCAAAGCCACAGTACAAAAGAATCCTGTCGTGTTGCATCGCAGGAACTGGTGTTAAAATTAGCTATGTAAGTCTTGCAACTATTGGGACAGAAAGGACTCTAATTTCAGAGAATTTCAGACTGATGATGCTTTAAACAGTTATTGGTCGTTGGCAGGTCAGAAACAAATAAAAAAAGAGGCATATTTCACGTTCCTTAAATGCATCAAACCTGCATTTCTTTATAGCGTGTTGACATTTTGATTGGAGCTGGTTGCAAAAATCATTGCAATGTTAGTGTTTGTAATATCACAACAGCAGAGGAAGCTGTTCAAGGTTTATGCAGACCCACACGATGTCACTCAGGTATGTTGATGGAGACGTTGTGATGAAAGAAAAGAGAGTAAAGAGAGAAAAACATCATTGCACTTTTTATTAATAGTGGCCTCCCGATACAGCGTTTTAAAATTCCGATACGATACCAATATTGCAGCTTTCAGTATCGACTGATACTGATAGCGATACTCAGTACGATATCAGAAAGAATCGTACAGAGATGTATTTCTTATTTTGCAGTGTGGAAAGTTAGAAAAGGGTTGATCAAGTGATATTACCCAGAAAACACTAATCAACAACAATAGGTAGAAGAACAAGTGACACATTTATTATTAACCAATAAGTTAATAATACAAGTGGTGGTGGTTAGAAATGCTGGAGCGGACTAAATGCTGGAGCGGAGTGCTAACATTGGCATGCTTATATCGAAGATTTTAGATTTTGTCTGACATCTGACCAATATCCAATATTGATATCTGATCTGGACACTCCTAGCCACTTGTAATAATTCTGTGTTCCTGTAGTGTTTCATAGCGAATCATATCCCTAATTCTGTGTTTTTAAAACATCCGTCTTCCTGTTTCTCATCTCGGAACTAACTTGCCAATTTTTTCCTGTCATGTGTTTAGTGGTTGAACACATAGAAAAACGATAGCCCTCTATTTTTCCACAAAAGGGTTTCTAACAGCCTGAAGGCTGAGATTGTAGAAGGCCCGAAATTAGCAGCGTGTCTCGTCTGTTGGTCGAGTTTGACTAAACGCTTACGTAAGCTTAAATAAGCACACGCATGATGCATGAGCACACACAACCTGACAGATCAGCTTGTGGATTGGCTTCATCTGTCCAGCTTGGAGCAATGCTCCCTGCTGATGGCGCTCCGATCGCTCTGCGTGTTTGTGTGTCTGTAGGTGTGTGTGTGTGTGTGTTGGGAGCAGGTGATACAGTAACACCTGCTCACTAGTATCACTAACCTCAGGGGGCGTTGGAGCACAAACACATGCTCTCAGACACATACATGGCCGAGTCAGTGGAGCTGAGTTGTTGGCAGGAAAAAAAAAGAAAAAAAAAAGCCCCATTTGGGATTTTCACGCTTCACTGTGCAATCTCTTTCTCTCTGTAATGTATCCTAATATATCTGGGTGATACAATAGCACAATCTGTGGTTTTAACACCATAAGTAAGAACTGGGGCTGTAACGATACTTTCACCAAGTAAAGTAGTCCTCTAGTTAGATGATTTGGATTCTTCAGTCACAAATTAACTTCTGTGATTCGTCTATGGCCTTTTGCTTTTGCTGTGGAATAAAAAAAAAACTGATACCACTCCATTTCTGTTTACCTTTTATTAGGAAGGAAGTTGGGCACAGTGTCTTCTTCAGGGGTTTTTATGTCGTTTCCTTCTGTGGTTCTCGTTTCAGCGCCCCCACAGGCAAGGAGGGGAAGAGTTTTTTTTTCAAAGCATCTTAATCGTTTGAAACAGTGCAGTGTGAACGCGAATCGCAGCAGCTGAAAATGTAACAAATGTTGCAAGTTTGGTGCCCAATCGAACCGACACAACCGGATCACCAGGTGTGAGAACATTTGTGGTTAAGATCCACAAATGAGATGCTAACTTCACCGTTGCTAGCCAAATACCCAGCGGTGTTTTCTTACAGGCCTTACAGTCTTGTCCATCACTCTGTCACCATTTATTTTTCAGTATAAATCATCCAAAATGCTTCCATATGAGTGGTGAAGGTTCAGTACAACCCAACAGAAAGTCATTAAATCCCATTTTGAATTTGGAAATGATGGCAGCCGTTTAAAAACCTCAAAGTTTGGTAGTGATCTATATTATATATTTACAAATTGCTCTTCCCGTTTTAGCGATCCTAAAAATCACTAACAGAAAATGCTAAATACAGTTTAAAATTTCAATTTCATAATGACTTTGTCATAGCTTCAAAATAGAGTGATCATTTTTTTCCACAGTGACTAGTCTGACACCTTGACCTTGAGATTGCCTCCATTTCTAAAAGAAATGTGTGTCTGACAGGAAAGACAGAAAAAAACCCAACACGCCATTATTTTAGCTTCCTAAAATAAGCTAAAATTTCATAGCTTCTTAAGAGGTACAAAATTGCCTAAATTGGAAATCAGCAACAGAATTCTGATTGGTGTTTGTCTAAATTTTAATCTGACTCTCCTGTTATGGGAAAAAGGGAAAAAAATGCTGTTTTAGTGAAGTTAAAAACTAAATTAAACTAAAACAGAAAAAGAAACTTAAGCTGAGAAATAGATTACACCTGTGTATCAAATCACCATTATGTAATATTGGTCTTTAACATCTCGACAGCCCAGCACCACAGTAATGGTTGTTTTGACAGAACTCTACTCGCGATATGTGATCCTTACAGGCTATTCCCTCGGCATGAGGGTGTGTGTGTGTGTGTGTGTGTGAGTGAGTGTCTGTCTGCATCACACCGTGGTGAAATCTGATTCCCCTGCTGTCCTCTCCTCAACTTTGTGTGCCGGCTGCTCCTGTTGTGCTCCGTGCTGATGCCCGGCGTACGTACGAGTCGGCTATCTGAGTGCGAAATAACTGAAGAAGTTACGCGGAGAGAACGCTTTTCGCCTCGGAAATTGGAGGAGAGGACAAATAAACGGAGGGATCGACTAAAAGCAAAGCGGAGAGTGACGGATTAGAAAGTCACTGACAAATGAAAGACAGACGGAGGCAAAGATGTGTTTGAAGGTGATAAATGGCATTGATAGAAAAACCAACTAAAGGTCAGCTATACTTAGTTGCAGATGTGCGTACAACAACTCCGGCTCCCTTCGGAGATGTGCTTGTTCCTAATATAGTTCCCGCATGTAGGACTGCGTCCCAGGAGGCCGGCTTCTACATAATGGCCTAAGCTACGCATGCTCACAATGGATGAAACCCAAACAGGAACCTGCACTGTTAAAACGACGCCTGTGTGCGTTTGTGTGCTGCACGAGGACTACACACACCCTGCTACGGATATTTATGTCACATGTGCTTACAGATGGGTGCAGTGAACAGCTAAGAGCGGAGAGAAAATACGATGACTTGGCGTAGGATAACTCAGAACCACGTTGGACTCTCGGTTAACTTACCTCGGCTGAACTTTTACAGGCTTTGCCTTTTTCACCAACGCTACAGCGACGCTCAAGCTAAAGAGCCGCTTGTCATGTGACGATGTCAAAATCCAACTCTACCCTATTTGCTGAAAAAGTACGAATGCTTCTTGCTAAATGATTATTTGATTAATGTGAAGAAGTCGCAAACATGGATGTCGAGCAACATTTCGGACGCGTTTCACCAGCGCCGGAAAACCTGCCAACTTGTAGAACTGGAAGCTTTATGCGACTTAAACTTGCTTAATGGAAATATTAGCGAAACTAGCCAAACGGATAAATAAATAAATTCAATGCGAATTGACAGAGAAAATATATTAAAATAGGTGAAAGTAGAGATGGGAGGTGATAGACAGAACAACCTCTGAGGAGAATAAAGGTGGACAGCCACAGTGTTTTCCCCCCATGTTGAGTCTGTGATCTACATTCAATCTGCACTCTGTGAATTATTGATTGGCCTTTAGCCAGCCGGTGTGTGTGTGTATATGTGTGTGTGTGTGTGTTTGTGCTAATATTCTGCTGGTGAACAGCACAGTTGAATTTTCTTTTGTTTTTTCTTTCCTCGCTTTATTCTTTTGATGTACAATGAGTGTCAGATGTGAAGGAGAGTCTGGGGCACAGTCGGGTACGTTTACATCCCACATGCAAAGTCAAACATCCACACACATTAAAACACCAACGACGAACAGGTTTGTTTCTTGTTTTCGTAGCGGGATGTGTAAATATTAAAAGCTGGTCATCTTGGAGACTATTAAATTCAAAACCAACCATCTCCTCTTAAGTTTGGAGTATTCTTGGCGTGTTCTTTGTGTTTGGTCAGCGTTTCTTTAGAGCACCTGCACAACGTCTGCACGCATCTGACGAAAAAACAAAAACATCATTAATAACAAAAGCCATTGTTTCTTTGGTGATCACCTGTTTCTCTAATTTTATCTCACCTTTTTGATAAATATACTAAATACATCTGGCATTTTGCCTGTGAGGGGATTGGTTGAATTCTGTTTTGTAACGTGGCATTTTGTTCACTTTTTCGACCGTTTGGTTAAAATTTGGCTATGGTAACACACGTTACCTGTACGTAGGTCTCAATCGTGTACATTTCCATTTGTTGTGTAGTAACAATAGTTCCCCAGTACTCTCTGTCATCTGGAAACCCTCCGTAAGTTCAAGGACAAGACTGCAATCTAATATTGTTAACTGGAGTGGTTGTTTCACCAGAAGTAAGGGCTCTCCTCATTATCTGCCGTTTCAGCCACTTGTCCATACTATAGCTTCTTAACAATGGAAAAAGCAAAAAAAACATTGAGTTTGTGTTCATTCAAAGATATTCCATGGCTGCTTCCTTATGCATCTTTCTCTCCCAACCCAATCGGACGCGATAATAATAATCACACGATAATTGATATCAAACATCAGTTAAGACGATACAATACAAAATATCGGTTTAATAACTAATGTAGTGGTTTTTCGTCTCCATTTCTGTTTTGTTCTTCATCCACAACCGGCCCAAGGCAATTATGACTTTAGCAGCTGCTTAGGCCTCCAAGAGCACCAAGCTAGCATGATAAAATTTCTAAAAAATATATATGTTAAATAACATTGAATAATGCAAACTAAATGTTATTACACATGGACAAATGATGCATTTCTATATTACTTTTATAGCTGCTGCACAAATAATAGGTTAATTTCTTCCGACTAAAAACAACCAATCAGAGCCAGGAGGTGGGCCTTAGTGCTGTCAATCAATCTTAAGTACTCACAGCTAAATGTGCTAATGGTAGCGAAAGAAGTTTCCATTACCCAGTAACTGTTTATCCACCATCATAAGTGGCCATGCTAACTAGTAATTAGCCTTAGCATTCATGACAGAGAGCAAACTGCAGAGAGGAGGGGATCGACAGCTCTTAGACATTTCTCTTTGCTCTGATTTGTTTTTTTCAAGTTAGCACTGGGAGCACTGGGACAAGGCATAAGTGTCTGTCTCATGCCAATCTGTCTCGACAAAGTGACGGTTAAAATATTTCTTGTAAGGTTAAAATCAACAGCCATTATAACACTGGTATGATATGAAAAAAGTCTTAGACCGGCGTTGCTTTTCATCCGTTTGTTGTTTGCGGCTAGTTTTGCTAGCTGTGCAGAGAAATGCTTTTGCTTGGAATGAAGAATTTCAATGTGATACATGTTAATGTTTATCAGAAAATGACTGAGGTTCAGAGTATACACACTGAGGAAAGAAGGAACATTACTGTGTCTTTAAGTCCGCCACTAGAACTGATTATCAAAGTAGCACAAATGCTGGGAATTATCTCCCTAATGATAATTATTAAAGTAATTATATTTAATTGAACAGCAAGAGCACTTTATTTGAGGTCTAATAGATGGGAGGAAAGCTGAGGTGTGCCTTTGAGAAATGGGCAGTATTCCAGCAAAACTGGAATACTGCAAAAAAAAAAAGAAAGAAAGAAAAACTGATTCCCCTCATCTGTTCTTCTTCCTTTCACGTCATCTCTTCCCCGGCCCATCTCTCCTCTTCCTCCTCTTCCGCTCCTCTCGGCTCTCGTTTGCTTGGCTCCGTTTCCCCCTCGTCCTCTCCTCTTCTCCACTGCAGTGTGGCGAGCGGATCGGAGACAAGAGAGGAGGGAAAAGAGAACCGATATGCAGAGAGGGTGGCGAAGAAAAAAAAAAGAGAAAAAAGAAAAAGAAAAGCGGAAACTAAAAGGTGTTGTGACAGGCTCCATATGTGTGTTTTTGATCTGAGCTGGTTGCTTTCTCTTGCAGCCCAGGGCGCCTCTCCTCAGAAACAGAGCCAAGTGCAGGCATCTGTATGTGTTTATCTGCGCGCGTGTGCGTGTGTGGGCAAATGTGTGTAGGTGTGAATTCGATGCTTGTGTGTGTGTGTTTTTTTTGCTGTTTGTGTTTATGCATTTCTGTGAGTGAATTGTATTCTGTTTTTTGCGCATGAGCAGAAAGAACAAGTGGTCAGCAAAGCTAATTTAAAGCTAATTCACTCAAACTCTCAAATATATCAAAGTCTTAATGGAAACATACAGCTACATTTCCTGCTGCAGCTGCTAATGTTTTTCTGATGGAGCAATTTGAAGCGAGGGGCTACTGTGAGTTTTTTTTTTTCTTTTTCTACGTTTTGATACGACTCCTTGATAGCACGGCGTGCTACATGTCGTAAACCGACAGATAAAAGTTGCTCTCCTGCATGAACTTAATAATTTGGCTTGAACATCTCAACGTCAAATGATCACATCATGTCACAGAGATGGAAACCCGAAGCGGTCCTGTACGGTCTTTGATCGTAAACAAATCGTAAAAACTAAGAAACACATACTGTTTGAGAAAATTAGTAATTTACCTAAGAAAAAAGAGAACAGACTGTACACAGTTTATAAGAACATGAAAGCAGGTCATTAGTTAAAAACAAAACTGAGCTTGAGGAGGTAGAAGACAGATTAAAAGACAGTACATCAGATGTTGGGTCCACTACAAAAACAATTTACCTGAACTGTCAGATATTTCATCCAATGCACCAACTTATTATTGCCAGTGTTACATTTTTTTTGTACATACAATAAATTATTCTGACATTTTTCTTTGAGAAAACAACATTTCTTCTTCATGTGCAGTCATGCTTTTTCACCAGTCCAACACAGAGTCTGGTCCGGCCGTCCAGGACACTCAAACATCAGCAGGCTGCCAGTCTGTCACTTCGTTGTGTCACTTGGCCGAGTTCTGGGATTGGTTCTGCCGTCCGTGGGAGGCAGGGCCCGGGCGCTGGGGGTCACCACCGCTGTCAATCAGGCGACCCGGAGGCAAAGATGCCAAGGTGAAGGAGTGGATAACAGAGAGGGAGAGTGACGTGCTGCAGAGAAAGGCAGTAAGGAGATCTGACATGGCTTTAATTAGGCCAAGAGTAGTTAGGGCTCTCAGGTTTACAGCTTATGTTACGGCTAAAAACTACACACATTTGTCAGTCTAGTCATTTATTGAATGCTTTACTTGCACAGCTGTTCAACATAATGTCACAATTCAATTATGCTATTTAAAAGTTGCTGTGAAAATGACTTATGAAATTTGACTGACATTCTAACTAAAACTTGAACCTTTTCTGTTGGTCCCATAGGGAAAGTTTCAAGCTGTGTTTTTGTCGTGATTTTCAGCACAGCAATCTCACAAAAATAGTTTTTATCACAATTTCCTGGGGTTAAAATACACCCCTCAAAGTGGGGGTGGAAAAAATCAACAAAGTTTTTATGCTGCAGAGCATTTATGCATAATTTCTTGTGCAAGTTTGGTATCTTGTACTGAGCTAACTTGGTAAAATCTCATTTAAAGATCTAAGAAACAAGACGGGCTTTCATGTACAGTCCAGTTTCCTTTTACTAACTGGGAAATATGTGATGTTTTACTTAATAAATACTCACTACTTTATTGCCACAAGCTTATGAACAGGTTACATGAAACCTGTACAGGAAGAGTTACATGGTACTTCCTGTTTAAAATCTCCAAAGTTAAAGCTTTTCTTTGTCATCTTAAATTTAATAGCGTTAATATGTGGCCTTTTATTTACAAGCCGTCGGTAATTTAGGCAGTGTTAAATAGCTATTTGATTGTAATAACCCTGTAAAATTAGGTTTAATTACATGGTAATACTCTACAACTTAATAGGTACTTGCCTGGTAACAACATGGCAACACTTACCTGATAATATGTGGCAACTTACTGAGTGAGCCGTTGCTAAATAATTTGGTCATTTAGGCATTGTTAAACACAAATTTTATATTAACTACCCCCAAAGAATTTGTTTTAATACACTGTACATACTTGGTAATTACATGTTAATATGCGTTAACTTACTGCATAAGCCATTGGTAAATATTGGGTAATCTAAGCATTCTTAAACAGTAATCTGAATTAAACACTAAAATTAGCTTTCATTACACAGTAATACATTGGAGCTTACGACATACTTACATTGTAATTACATTGTAATTACATGGTAATTATGAGACAGTAAAAGAAAGGGTTACCAAAAAAAGAATCACTAAGTCCTCTTTAAGATAAAGAGAAAACAGAAAATGTAAGCTGTGGTTCCAGTGAACTCCTGAAAGTGGTTCTGGTACCAAAATTGCTAAAATCCTCCATTTCTATGAATCCAATTTTTTTTTATTAAGATGCCAGAAAAAGCGTCTGGAGTTTCCTCTCGAGCACAGAATAATAACACCTGTTCCTGTGCATTGCCAGTCAGCTTGCTGAAAGAAGACTCTTGTGCTTTTCCCTTCCTGTGACAGTCATAATGTGGAAACTGAAGGAGCTACAGGCTGATGTCTAATTAGCCGTAAACTACAAACATTTAGTTTTCATGTAAGCTAAATGTTTGTGAAAACTGCTAACACTTTTGTGGTGTAGATTGTAGATCTTTGACCTCAAAAATCAGAACCTGCTAAAATACAGTCTTACAACCCTTGACCTCTGAGTTGGCTTGGTCCAACTCACTCTGTATTGTATCTGATTAAGTGTATAATTCAGAGATAAAAGTCTCTTCATCTCCACATGATGGCTTACAGTCACTGATAGAAAAGATCTGGCTTGACCTTTTAAATCTTACACAAATCCTTCTTCTCTTTTTAGTAACAGTTAATCAGATAAGATGCAACAGAAAACCTTTCCTTCATTACACCAATCGGTCCGAGGCTCCGGTCTCCAGACTGAACGTGCAAACACAGGCAGGTGTCTGTTTCTGTGGTAATCAAGCTCCCTGTAGAAAAACACATCAGTTTGTTTTAAAGAGATTTTTAAAAAATGGCAAATAGCCAAGATGGCAAACCCTGACAAAACCTCCAAAACGTTTCACTACAGAAAACTCATCGAAACTAGATTAGCTTTTATTCGTCTTAGCTACCAAGCTGGCTAACAGGTCTCTATTAATCGTTGGTTGAACGATAAGCTTTTATCTTTAGGAGTCCGAATAAGAGAAAATCCCATATTTTTGTCTATTTGATTGCCAAGTTCTTGGGAATTATCGTTTTTGTCGCATTTCATATCCGACAAACCGCATTCATTTATATACTTTTCCTGGATTATTCTTAAGAAACGTGAAGTCATTGAGTCTGACAGATTCCTCTGTCACTGTAATTTAAACGATATTCTCTATCTGCATGTACATAGCCTGTGTGAACACACTAATTTGGATGTGAAAATGTATATAAAAAATGTTTCCAACCATGTCTTTGCTAGAAGCTGACAAAAAAAAGAGAGAGAGAGAGAGAGAGGAAAGTTGGAGACATAATTAAAATTACATCCTTTAATCCTCTGGACACACACTCATATACCCACAGTGAGCGAGCTTTTAATTAACTATTTGGTGACAAGGGATCGGTATTGGACTAATTATTTGAACCACACATCTCGCGCTCGTCTCTTCCGGAGAGTCGCGCAGGTACTCCACAGTTTGAGCTCGCCCCGGTAATTGCTGGGTTTTGTGAGGAGATCAGTTTTGCTCTTAAATCCCCTTGAAGCCAATGTCAAAATCATGTGGGACAGAGAGCTAAAGTTAGGCCGCTTTTCAGCGGCGGACCTGAACACGGCATTATTCGAAGGCAGCGTTAAAGCGGGACAAGGCGGCAGAATAACAGGCTTTTTTCTCCCTGTTAGAGCTAAGCGCCCTGCCTGGCTCTGTGAGCACAATGGAGTGGAGTGAGTTTTCCCAAACAGGAATAACATCCTGTGTTCAAGTACAGATATAGTTCCAACAAAATAATAGGATACATTTCCGTGTGCCTTCACATACAATCTAATAGTAGAAAAGATAAATCTGGGTTACTTTGTGTTACCAGCAGCCTTCCACCATAAACTCTGTTTTAATTATTAAACTCTAAACTTTTGTCCCCCCACCAGAACTTAATTTCCCAGAATCTTAATCTACATTTGGGTTGTTTTTTGTTTGTTTTTTTTCTTGGGCATTTTGATTTCTTAAGCTATGTGTGTAAAGTACGTCTCTGGACGTTGAGCAGGTTGCTCCTCCAGGCGCTTTCTCAGAAAAGACCTTAACTTAAAGCAAAATTAAAATAAATGAACAATATTCAGGGTTTTCCTCGGAAATCTTGCCGAGTCCACATCGTGTTTTTGTGTTTAAACAAAAGTTAAAAGTTCGGAGATGCACTACAAACTGAGCTTAATTCGTCTTTCCCGTCACTGTTACTGGTGTATTAAAAAACAATTATAAAAAAACAAAAACATGAGTGGGCAAGTAAAGCCTGGTGGCCCGCCAGGCTTATTTTAAAGTCATTTTTGAACTTTATGCAAATATGTGGCAGTAACAAGCTTTAAAAATATCATGTTTTTAATGTTTTGTGTTTCATTAATTTTATCATAATTGTTTTTGTTTTGTCCTGTCTGTGTTTGTAATGTTCATTGATTTTATCTTGACTTTGTCAAGGCTGTTGTTGTTTTAAAGAGCTTTATAAATAAAACTGTAGTAGCATTAGCAGTAATGTTCTATTTTGAAACAGGTTTGTTTCATATTTAAAATTTATATCCATTTCTGCTGCATCCAGTTGTGTTTATTTTTTTATTTAGAACATAAACAATAGATATAAATTGTTTTAATAGCTAGGTGAAAGTATAAGAGAATACTATTTTAGTTTCGAGCGTTCCTGTTCTGAGTTGCCATTTATTATCTCCACTGCCTGGATTTATCCAATCTAACAGGTCGGAGCCTCCTGTTGGTTTATTGTTGCCATCGTTCAACTGGCAACCAGTTTGTTAACCACAACTGATGCAGTTAGCAGCTTCTAATTTCTTCAGCAACCACGTTGAAAGACGTCCTGAGGTTGTAGAAAAGATGTTTGTTTAAATTCATCAAGCTGAGGAAACGTATAAAGAGATTGCAGAAACGACCGAAATTGGTTTGAGAAATGTCCAACGCAGAGAGACAGGAACGATCACCCACGGCACACTAGTGTGCCGTGGGTGATCGTCAAGTGTGCCGTGGAAATTATCCAATTTCACCTAACAAATTAATTATCTGCAAATAATATGCCGTTTTCGAGTGTCTGTGCTGTAGAAGTGACTAGCGGCGTAATCATGCAATTTCCTTATCACTAGATGGCAGTAGGTA